>BROE01000023.1:8670460-8680460 GCA_036571765.1 Plecoglossus altivelis | reverse complement strand
AAGGAGGAGCGAGACCGAAGGCGCCGTGGCGAGCGGCCCGGGGTCAGGCGAAGTGCGACGGGAGAGGTCGGCCCGTTCCATCGCAGCCGCCAACGCCTTCAAGTTCCGGGAACGTTCTCTCTCCACTCCAACAGACTCCGAGTCCTTCTGCTCCACTGACAACGTTAGCGGGATCTCCGCTGTGACCGGTAACGGGACGGCGACCGGCAACGGGAGCGTGATGCTGGTGACAGATCACCGGCACCTCCACCACCTCCTCCACCCGGACCGGGGGGAGAGCTACGCCCTCCTGTACCCTAGCGGAAGCTCCGAAGACAGCACGAGCATCGACAACCTCTCGGTCACCGGCGTGGACTTCACCGGTTCAGAGGGCCGTCTGCGTCTCCGCTCCCGGTCCATCTCTCTGAAGAAACCCAAGCGGAAGCCTCCGCCGCCGGTACGGAGCGTGTCGCTCATGAAGAACCTGAGCGACGGCGACAGGCGCCGGGTGGCTTCGGAGGAGAGACTTTACCGGGACGGACGGCCCAAGAGCCTCCATATCCCGCGGGGGGAGCACCTCCAGGACTTCCAGCCCGATTTCCTCCTCCCGGTTTCCGCCGGACCTAAACCCAAGCTGGAGGCGCCCGATCTGGGCCACGGTGGGCTGGAGCACCCGCCTACCCTGGAGGTCCAGGGCCCGGACAGAGAATCGGAGCTGAGTTTTTCCGAGCACTGGCAGCTGGGGGAGTGGAAGTCCAACGACCCCTACAGGTCGTTGTCGGGGTCAAGCACGGCAACCGGTACCACGGTGATCGAGTGTATGAAGGTGAGGGGGAGTTCAGAGTCGCTCCTGGACTCACCCGCCACCTCCCGCGCCACCTCCCCCTCCCAGCTCTCCATCGAGGCCGAGACCAAAGTTTCCTCCCCCTTCCGGCCCCCGGGGTTAATGTCGCCATCCAGCGGCTACTCTAGCCAATCTGAGACGCCCACGCCCACAGTCCCTACCAATCAGATGGCAGGAACACCCACCGGCCCCGCTTCCACGCTGGGGTGTAAGATGCGGCCCAAAATCCCCGAGAGGAAGTCTTCACTCCCGGCGACCTCGCCCAGGGATCCGGCGGCACGATCCAGACTGTCGTTCGAGATGCCGGGAAACGCCCACCTGGAGCTATCGTCCCTCAAACCCAAACAGAAAGCCGGCCGGCGCCACTCCGACACGTCCACCGCCTCCAAGCCCGGCAAGGTTGGCCCCGCCTCCTCTTCCTCGACGCCGCCCGTGGTTTCCCAGATCGAGCTCCGGAACGTTCGCCTGCGTTCCGTCTCGCGCTCCGACTTGGAGGACTGTCCCGATGGCGCTTCGGACACCATCGAGGAGGAGCAGGGTCGCGACCTTAGCCCGCCTCCCGTCGCTCCCAAGACCAAACCCCCTCTGCCCAAACGGCCGGTCAACCTCCTGCTCAAGGCCCCCTCCCCCTCCTCCTCCCCCGTCACCCCCGACTCCCCCCCTGCCTCCCCCGTTGACCCTCAGACACCCCCGAGCCCGTCCGAACTCACCCCCCAGTCCTCCTACGACTCCCCCTTCCTCACCCACACCCAGTCCCTCTACGACCTCCCTCCTCTTCCGGATCCTCAACCCCTCCTGGAGGACCCCACCCTTGAGCCAGAGTTTGACCCAGACTTGGTGCTTCATCTTGGGCCTGAGGAAGGGGGCTCGCTCCCCTCCCCCTGCAGCCAGGAAAGCCAGGAGCTCCAGGACAAAAGCAAGACTCTGCCGTCCAGGATGACCATTTCCTGTCTGGCCGAATTGGAGAAGAAGAAGACCAAGGTAAGGACAACTTCCTGTTGCGTCACTTCCGGTTGGCACCAACTTTCTGTTCCATCCACTTGCCTCTCATTCAACAGGAGTCGATTTCCTGCATGTGTCTGTTAACGTCACGACACAATGACGATTCCTCAAAGGAGAAAAAAAACTGACAGACAGGTCAAGAGATCTATCCCACAAAACAAACTACCATGGATACGAACAGACATGGTTAGAGCCATGAGTAAGATGTAGAGTTAGAGTCAGATACCGTAGGAAGAAAATAAAAACACTCTGATCGTTTCCCAACCAAGTGAGATCCTCCCTCTTTCAGGTTCCTCCTCCAGTCCCTAAGAAGCCCAACGTTCTGCTCCTCCCCTCCTCCGGCCACGCCCAAGGCAACCCTGACAGGCCTGCGTTTCAGACGGACACCCCAGGAGACCTCCGCCTGGGCGGCTTGTTCCCCCCGGAGGAGCCCCCCAGTAGGGAGGAGAACCAGGAAGGAACAGGGGTGGAGGAGGAGGAGAGCTCGAAGGAGTCGTCCCTGCAGGACTCCTCTCTCACGGAGCTGGAGGAGAAAGAGACATACGGCACCGGAGCAGGTAGACGGATTAAACGCAACTTTATTGTCCATTTGTATTTGCAAAGTATACAGTTTTATTGTCCATTTGTAGCAACAGTTATACAAAAGTATTTTCTGTTTGGAATGACAGAGTTGTACAACTTTATTGTCCGATTGTAACGACAAAGTCATACAACTTTATTGTCCGATTGTAATGACAAAGTCATACAACTTTATTGTCCGATTGTAGCATCAAAGTCGTACAACTTTATTGTCTGATTGTAACGACAAAGTTGTACAACTTTATTGTCTAAGTGCAGTCATGTCTCATGTTTAGATTCGTCAGAGAGTCAATGTGTATTTTTGTGTAGAAAGAGTTTCACTCTATTTTGATGCTTTTTTACAACCTAACATGACTTGATGGCATCGTGTGTACATGAATCTACATGATGCTTTCCATTGGTCGGCATGGAGTACGACTGACGAATCATATTGTCCCATGTAGATGACACAGCACAGGACAGCCAATCAGCCTCAAGCGATCGTATGGAACTGCACATCAGTGAAGAGACGGATGATCATGTGACCGCTCACACACCAACGACACACACCACGGAGGATCTGTTCACCATCATACACAGGTGTGACACACGCAGTTGCTAGGGCAACCTGGTCGCTTTTCAAAGGGTGAAAAAAATTAATATCACATTATGCTTGACCTTAAGCTGCACAAACACACACACACAACCTAACATGTTCAATATTCTCTTGTACCAATGCATAATGTGTTGTTGCATTGGTTTCCAAGCAACAGCTAAATATACACTAATGTGGATCTTAAAAAAATGGAGTTCCAGTAAAGTATGTTTCTTAGCAACTAGTGTTCACACATTCTAAAAATGGGTTTAGAACACTGAGTGGGTTTTCTGATTCCTATGATTTCCTCTCCATGTTTCCTCTCTCCTTTCTTCTCTCATCCTCACCTTTTCTCGCCTCTACTCTTTCCCTTTTCATTCGTTAATGAACAAAAACGTTTGTCCCCTTCCTCCTCCTCCCCCTCCTCCCCCTCCCTCCTCCCCCCCTCCTCCCCCTCTCAAGGTCCAAGAGAAGAGTTCTGGGTCGTAAGGAGCCGTGTGACTCCTTTGGAAGTCGACAGAGCTTGGTCTCGCCCGTCAAGCACAGCGGGAATGGCGGGAGCAGCGGGAGTGGCGGCGGCAGTGGCGGGGGCGGCGGCTTGGGCGGCGTCGATCTCCGAACTCCGACCTCCAGCACCGTACCCCGCTCCAGCTCCCGGAACGACACGTTCATGGCGCTGCTGCAGAAGAAGGGTTCCCGTACCAGCGGCGGCGGGGGGCGTGTCTCTGCCGCAGAGCTGCTGAGGAGCCAAATGCTCGTACGGCGGGCGCGTACGAGTTTAGCAACACGCCGCGTGGGGATGCCGCGGGACCGGAATCAAGAGCGTGGACGGAGGGAGGCAGCGGGAGGAGCCTAAGGAGTGACAGTTGCTCCTGGACGACACGCAAACGGGATTGTTTCCGTCTGTCGTTTTATGGAAGGACCGTTTCAACGTTACCCTCCCCCCCTCCTCCCCCTCTCAAGGTCCAAGAGAAGAGTTCTGGGTCGTAAGGAGCCGTGTGACTCCTTTGGAAGTCGACAGAGCTTGGTCTCGCCAGTCAAGCACAGCGGGAGTGGCGGGAACGGCGGGAGTGGCGGCGGCAGTGGCGGGGGCGGCGGCTTGGGCGGCGTCGATCTCCGAACTCCGACCTCCAGCACCGTACCCCGCTCCAGCTCCCGGAACGACACGTTCATGGCGCTGCTGCAGAAGAAGGGTTCCCGTACCAGCGGCGGCGGGGGGCGTGTCTCTGCCGCAGAGCTGCTGAGGAGCACCAATCCGCTCGCCCGGCGCGTCACCGAGTTTAGCAACACGCCCGCCGTGGGGGCTGGGCCCGCCGGGACCAATCAGAGCGTGGACGAGGGAGGAGGGGAGGAGCCTAAGGAGTGACAGTTGCTCCTGGACGACACGCAAACGGGATTGTTTCCGTCTGTCGTTTTATGGAAGGACCGTTTCAACGTTACCGCAGTAACTAGGCAAAAAAACAACGAAACACGACCCTGCCCTTTTTCTGAGGGGGAGGGCCTTCAAGCTAAACCCCTCCCACTAAACATACGGAGGCGGGACTTGTGAAGGTGACCTGGCCTTGTGTGTATGAGATCGGTGTTTGGTGGTGGCCAGGGTTCGGTGTGTGTTTGTGTGTGTGTGTTTGTGTGTGTGTTTGTAAGGGGGCACAACATGAATGTATGGTTGTCGTTGTACAGTGAGACCCTAGCCCCCCTGACAACAGTGTGTCACACACCTGAATATCTATGGAACAACAGTATGTGATGGAAGGGTTCATGTCCTCAAGGTGATGCTGTGTAGCCTTCTGGTAGCTAGAAACACACAACTTCAGTGTTTTGGAAGGAGCTGCATGCGAGTGAGAGTGAGCCTGTGATTGTGTGTGTGTGTGTGTGTGTTTGTGTGTGAGATAGAGACAGAGAGAGAGGGAGTGTGTGAGTGTGTGAGTGTGTGTGTGTGTGTGTGTGTGTGAGTGTGTGTGTGTGAGTGTGTGTGTGTGTGTGTGTATGTTCACACAGTGAGACAAAGACAGCAGGGTGGTGTTGTCTCAGTTTACTTGTTCACCTCCTTTTCATTGTCAGCAGAGCAGGTTCACACTGTCTTGTGTTGTATTTAACCGCTACAAAGCTACACACAGACGCACACCACACATCGTACTGAAGGCTCGGGTTGATGGCACACACACACTCATACACACTCATGCACGCACGCACGCACGCACACACACACACTCTCACACAGTGAGTGATCAAAACAACAAAGAGAAAGTGAAGCTAACCACATGGCTGTAGTGTGTGTGTGTGTGTGTGTGTGCACCACAAAGGAAATGATAGCCAAATCCTACCAGGCTTGCGGGGGTCCCGCAGCAGCAAAGGGGCCCTGTGGAGTTTCGTCGCTGACAGAGAACTATGAAACAGGGTCTGGGAGCGTGTGTGTGTGTGTGTGTGTGTTGTCGTTCTCCGAAGGACCAAAGTACTGCTGCACTCCAAACAGGGACCATGAGGGACTGTTAGGGATGGGGAGCTGATGTGTGTGTGTGTAGCTATCTCTCAGGGCAGGATGAGAGAGGCTGGACTGTGACACTGTACTGTTTCAGACTTCCATCCCTTCCTGGTTTGGAACGTCAGAGGATTCTGGAAGCCGCAGGATCGTTCCGGAATGTGGAATTACGCTAATCCCAGCCAATCAGCCTCCACGAAGCCCCTGCAGATCGAGGGACGCAGCCAGACTGGTCCCCTTCTGGTCGCAGAGGAGAGAAGAGGACAGCAGAGAAGGTGTCATCCTTCTTGTCTTCACGATGTCCACTGGCCCTCAGTGTTTCTGCTGAGGAGATCCTGCAGAATGCTCCACCTTTTGCTGTTCAAATCTGTGGTTCCTGAAACACTTTCCTGAAAGCTCCTCTCTCTCTCTCTCTCTCTCTCTCTGTCTCTCTCTCTCTCTCTCTCTGTATCTTTCTCTCTCTCTCTCTCTCTCTGTCTGTATCTTTTTCTCTCTCTCTATCTCTCTCTATCTCTCTATCTATCTATATCTATCCCTCCCCCTCTCTCTATCCCTCTCTTGATTTCTCTCTCTCTCTCCATCGCTGGAGTTCTCTCTCCATCTGTCTCTCTGCATGAAGTGCAGCTTCTCCTCTTTCACCTATTCCGTCTATGCATCACAACGTCACCCAGGACGCAGCATGAATGTCAACGACTTCTGCATCCGAGCTTGGTTCAAGAACGCAACGCAGAGCTGGGTTTAAGAACGCGACACAGAGCTGGGTTCAAGAACGCAACACAGAGCTGGGTTCAAGAACGCAACGCAGAGCTGGGTTTAAGAACGCAACGCAGAGCTGGGTTCAAGAACGCAACACAGAGCTGGGTTCAAGAACGCAACACAGAGCTGGGTTTAAGAACGCAACACAGAGCTGGTTTCAAAAATGCAACCATCCATACTTTAAATGGTTTCTCAAAATCTGTTCTATTCCAGCATCCCTTTTTTTTAAAAGACAACCAACGTTTTTATTTTTTTATTATTTTTTCCCGCTTCGATTCTCATAACCGTCCATCGACAAAGAGACACACAGGAAAGGATGTGTGTGTTTTAAAGATACAGGGTTTACAGGTGTGTGTTCGAAGGACTGTGAATTATGGGACCGTGTATAACAGTGTATCTGGATGCTGGTTTAAATCCCTTCCGTCTCTCTCACACACACATGAACGCACACCCTTATATTTTACCGCGCCTGCGTGGACAACGAACCCGTTTGAACTGGTTCCGTGATTCCATGTTCTAAGACTCCTTTTAAACGTGAAGGTTCTGGAATAATTCCTTCTATACTGACCAATCCCCTCCCCTCCCTGGACCCTGGCAAGGGATTGGTTGAAAGCAGGGCTCTCTTTTCCTTTCTTACTCCCCCTGATCACAAGACAGCTCACCCCTTGGTGCTATTGGAGCTGGAGCACCCTCTGGTGGGGAAAGAGAGGAACTACAACCCTCTGTGTTTCAGACAGAGAAACCTTTTCTTTCCTCCATCTCTCCATCTTCGAAAGGACAAGAAAAACGGAGAAAAGAAATGTAAATGATCACATTTATGACTAGTCAAGTGACGTTTGTTTGAAAAAAAAAACACAATGTAGTGAATGATACAAAACGACCACAAAAAAAATATATCGATATAAAGATGAACCTTTGATGTTTGTTTGTATATTGTGAGTTGTTGGGTTGTGTTCCTGACACCTGACTTGGTCCATCTTACTAACCAACGGCAGTGCTATACAGTCTCTATCTATACTCTCATTCTGTTCTGACCAAGTATTGTGGTTTTAGTAGACTGATACTGCAGTTTTTACCTACTTGGGGCTTCAATCATTTGTGGTTTCTACAAACAGGCACAGCAAAGGACAGAGAGAGAGAGAGAGAGAGAGAGACAGAATACTTTCACAGAGGAAGAGAGGAGGGAGGGAGAGAGAGAGTGAGGACACACACACTGTTGTTAAATACCTACAAACAGGCACAGCTCACGTGAGGCAAAGGAGAAAACATGTGAAATATTTTCCGACACGAGGAGCTATTTGTTTTAGGGAGCGTTTACGAGGCGTGAAGGCAAGAGGAAAGAGGAGGAAGAGGAGGAAGCGGAGGAGAGGAGGTGGGGAGGGGGGGGGAGTCCCTGGGGAGACATGGAAGAGTTCACGGCTCTCTATCCTCCCCTCCACTCTCCTCCCCTTCTCTCTCCCTCCTTCTCCCCCGCCTCTCTTTTCTCCATTCTCCCTCCTGGGGGAACCCTTCATTCCTCTGTACAAGAAGGATAGAGGAAGAGAGAGAGGAGAGAGAGAAGAGAGGAGAGAGAGAAGAGAGGAGAGAGAGAGAGGAGAGAGAGGGGAGAGCAGAGAGAGGGAGAGAGAAGGGAGGAGAGAGAGGGGAGAGAGAGGAGAGGAGAGAGAGGAGAGGAGGAGAGAGAGGAAAAAGAGTAGAGAAGCGAGAGGAGAGCGAGGAGGAGAGAGAGAGAAGAGGAGAGAGAGGGGAGAGAGAGGAGAGAGAGGAGAGAGAGCGGAGAGAGAGAGGAAGAGGAGAGAAGGAAGAAGACGGAGGAAGAGGGAGAGGAGGAGAGAGAGGGAGAAGGAGGATATGAGGGAGAGAGGGAGAGATAGAGAGTGAGAGAAAGCGAGAGAGCGTTAGAAGTAGAGAGAGAGAGAAGAGGTAGGAAGAAAAGCAGGACAGGAAGGAGAAAACGGAGACAGTTAGAGAATTGGTGGTAGGAGTAGGAGAGAGGAAGAGAGAGAGTAGAACGGAGAGGAAAGAGGAAAGAGAGAGAGGCTGTTTTAGTTTTTTATTATTATAGAGCAAAAGAAAAAGAGAAAAAGGAAAGGGGGGGGGGAAGAAGGAGAGAGGAGGAGGAGTAGGGAGAGAAGGGTAAAAGGGAGAGGACAAGGGAGAGGAGAGAGAGTAGGGACAAAGGTAAAGAGGGCGAAGGGAGAGAGAGAGAGAGTTGGAGAGAGGTGTAGAGAGAGGTAGAGGGCTGGAGGTGTAGAAGGAGGGTGTAGAGAGAGGTAGAGGGCTGGAGGTGTAGAAGGAGGGTGTAGAGAGAGGTAGAGGGCTGGAGGTGTAGAAGGAGGGTGTAGAGAGAGGTAGAGGGGGGGTGAAAGAGGGGGGAGAGAGGAGGAGTGAAAGTAAGGGCGCAGGGGGTTTAGGAGGAATATGGGTAGAGGAAATAGGAGGGCGAGAGGTGGGGAAAAAAGGAGGAGGAGAGAGGGGAGAGGAGGAGGCGAGGAGAAGAGGAGAGAGGGAGGCGGAGAGATGGTAGTCGTTCTTCTGGCGTCAAAACCAAAGACGTGCCAAGAAGGACACTTTACCAATCGTCCTGGTTGCTGGTGACAACCGACCAAAGCAAACAGAACCAAACAGGATTGGTTTCTCGGTATAAGGACAACAGCTCATAATTTTGAGTCATATAGGCCCTACGAGTATATGAAATATTTATATATGTCATATCAGAAAAATATCAGTGTATGAATTGAAGTCTGAGAACACTCCAACGTACATGCAGTGATACTCTTTTTAGTTATATAAGAAGAAAAATCAATATGTGATCTTCTTCCTGAATGAAGAGGCTGGAATCCACATATATGCAAGGACTGTGTGTGTGCCCTGTGAGTGTGTGTTACGTACCTCTGTGATGTTGTTGTGTGTGTTACATGCCGCATCTGAGTGTGTGTCTTTGTTGTCGAGGGTGTGATGCGTAGTGGTGTTTGTGTACTGGTTCTGTCTGTAGTCCAATTAGAGAATGTTCAAAGACAAGGTTCCTGTAACAGTTAGCAGTAAATTGTTGTGACCTATCACTAAGCCTGGAGTCCAAAATACATACCTCCTCCCATTCTCCACTACTACTCCACCACTCAAAACTCCACGCACCTACTACTCTCCCTACCTCCCATCTCACAACCTTTACCCTACCATCAAAAATCTCCATCCACTCCCCAAATACAATCACCCTTCTCCCCATACCAAGTTCCTCTCCTAACAAAATATCTATACCCCATAAGCACCACCTCTCTATCCCTGAAAAAAAATGAAGAACAACCCATTCATCCAATTGCGTACTTCGCCCTCGTTCTCTATTATACAGCTGGGCGGTATATGGAAACATTCATGGAGCTCCGCAGAGTCTAGTTTATTCTTTTCTCATGTTTCTGCTCGCGTAGCGGCAGTGGGTGCGTGTAGGACGAGCCGACTGAGTCTATTGTTTAACTGTTATTGACTTCCGATTTCACCTCCGCTCCTTTTAACGCTTCGCTTTTATTTTATTTTCCTTATTCTTTCTCTTTGTTTCCTCCCACTCCTCGCATAATTGTGTCGATGAGTTATTTTTTTTCTTCTTTCCTTCTCTGTTCGGCAGTGACGTCGTTTTTCCATCTTGAATTTCAGACCTTTTTTCCTTCTTCAGCTCGCAGCCAAGCCGTCGCCATGCCAGAACTCCCGCTTATTTCCTTTCCCTTTTTCCTTCTCTCTTCTTCCTATTCTTCTTTCAAATATTTCTTTTCTCTCTATCTCCTCCTCTCCTCAT
>BROE01000023.1:8615314-8642814 GCA_036571765.1 Plecoglossus altivelis | reverse complement strand
CTCTCTCTCTCTCTCTCTCTCTCTCTCTCTCTCTCTCTCTCTTCACCCTCTCTCTCTCCTCTCTCTTTCCTCTCTCTCTCTCTCTCTTCACCCTCTCTCTCTCTTTCTCTCTCTCTCTCTTCACCCTCTCTCTCTCTTCTCTCTCTCTCTCTCTCTCTCTCTCTCTTCACCCTCTCTCTCTCTCTCTTCACCCTCTCTCTCTCTCTTTCTCTCTCTCTCTCTTCACCCTCTCTCTCTTTCTCTCTCTCCTCCTCTCTCTCTCTCTCACCCTTCTCTCTCTCCTCTCCTCTCTCGCTCTCTCTCTTCTTCTTCTCTCTCTTCACGCCTCTCTCTCTCTCTTCTCTCTCACTCTCTCTCTTCTCTCTCTCTCTCTCTCTTCACCCTCTCTCTCTCTCTTCACCCTCTCTCTCTCTCTTCACCCTCTCTCTCTCTCTCTTCACCCTCTCTTCACCCTCTCTCTCTCTCTTCTCTCTCTCTCTTCACCCTCTCTCTCTCTCTCTCTCTCTCTTTCTCCCTCTCTCTCTCTCTTCACCCTCTCTCTCTCTCTCTCTCTCTTCCCAGAGATTCGCAAAAGGAGGAAATCGCTGCGGAGGAAGTTCGATTCTTTCTCCAAGGAGAAGAAAGAACGAGGTGAGGACCCAACGAGCACGTACACACACGTAGCCCGGTGCCGAGCGGGCAAACTAGCTTGTCAGGTTATGCAGGATGGCCACCCAAAGCTGCCATGGGCTAGCTGTAGAGCTGGCACCGCTCCCGGTAGATCAGTCTGAGGGGTCCGGTTCGAAACCAGATGCGGGCAAACAGACCAGCTGCGTGTAGTGTGTGTGTTGCCGTGACGAGGTCTGCTACACACACACACACAGCTTGTTAAAAGCCTTGTGAATTCGTGGACCTTAACCATTGGTTGGTGTGGGTGTGCGTGGGTGTGCATTTGTGTGTGTTCATGCTCTAATGGAGCGTGATTCATTGCTTCTGTGTAAACCCTTTTCTCCCAGGTCAGAACACTGGTGATGGTCTTCTCTATACTGTGACCTGCTACTAATGGACTACAAATGTGTGTGTGCGTGTGCATGTGCATTTGTGTGTGTGTGTGTGCGCGTGTGTGTGCGTGTGTGTGCATTTGTGTGTGTGTGTGCGCGTACGTGTGTCATATTGCAAGTCAACTGCATCGTTTCTCCTTGTTTATTGGTCTGGAACGTCCCTCTACTCCAGTGGTGGACTAAACAAAGAGTCACACACACACACATACACACACGCATACACACACACACACACACACGTACACACACGCACACACACACACACACGTACACACATATACACACACACGTACACACACAAGCACACACACACACGTACACACATATACACACACACGTACACACACACACACGTACACACATGTACACACACGTACACACACATACACACACACACGTACACACACATACACGTACACACATACACACACACACGCACATACGCACACACACACGTGCACACACACGTACTTGCCTTTCCCTGGGATTCTTGCTTTTTTCTCTATTTTTCTCTGTTTCTCTCACACACATACTGTTTTTCTCTCTCTATGTCTCTCTGTTTTTCTCCCTCTCTTTTTATTTCTCTCTCTTTCTCTGTCTCTCTTTATGTCTCTCCCTCTCTCTCACACACACACACTCTCTCCCACTTTCCCTCTCTCTATGTCTCTCTTACTCTCTCACTCTCCCTCTTTCTCTCCCTCCTTCTCTATGTCTCTGTCTTTCTTCCTCTTTCTCCATGTCTCTCTCTCTCCCTATTTCTCTCCCTATCTCTCTTTCCCTCTTTCTCTGTCTCACCATGTCTCTCTCTTGTATTAGCCATGTGGAGTGTGATCTGAGAATCTGGTAAAGAGATGTTCTTTTTTCTCAGGTGATTATCTACAGCAGTGCCAGGGATAGTGTAAGACACACACATACACAGACAGACAGACACACACTAGTTCAAAAAGCATAGGTGCATTTATACAGACACACCCAAACTTGACCTCCAACCATACGAAAGCAATAAATGGGCAATAAAACAAATACAATTGATAGCTACCAAAACACACACTCACACACACACACACTCACAAACACACGTACACACGTACACACACACTCTCACACACACACACACTCACACACACACACGTACACACACATACACACACTCACACACACACACACACAAACGTACACGCATGCACACCGCAGGTCAGTGTAAACCTTCCTGCATCCTTTAATTCCTGAAGACTTAACCCGCCTTATCAAAATACAGAACATTAGGAGCTGGCAGGAAACTAAGAGCAACAGCAGGAGCCGTCTCGTGCTGCGTTGTGATTGGACGGCTAAGATGGGACGGTTGGCATCGAACCGCCACGATTGGCTGGCTCAGATTGGACGTTTATGATTGGACGGCTATGGCAGACTGGGAGGAAGGGTTAGGGTGTTGGAGGAAAGAGTTTGCAGGTAACGTTTATGTTGCGAAACAAAAGGAAACATACTGACATCGTGTTTAGTATATTTAGTTGTGATCAATATTCCATACATCATGATGTGACTCTGGGTTACCAAGATACACTGTTGGTCATTGGCTCAGTGGTAGTCAAAGATTATTAGAGAACATACAGAACACGTGGGGGAGAGACACAAGCGAATACAGAAATCCCCCCCCCCCCCACCACCACATGCACGTCTCCTCAACAAGTCAAGCGGGTTAATCGTCGTAATCAAAACCACGTTTTTTTTAAATATCTGCACTCTCAAATAAATGTGCCATGCAGAGATCGGATTACTTGCAGTTGAGAATCTCATGCTAGCAGCGCCAAAAAGCTAAAGGCAGAGTCGCATGCTAGCAGCGCCATAAAGCTAAAGGCAGAGTCTCATGCTAGCAGTGCCACTAAGCTAAAGGCAGAGTCTCATGCTAGCAGTGCCACTAAGCTAAAGGCAGAGTCGCATGCTAGCAGCGCCACTAAGCTAAAGGCAGAGTCTCATGCTAGCAGCGCCACTAAGCTAAAGGCAGAGTCTTATGCTAGCAGCGCCACTAAGCTAAAGGCAGACACTCATGCTAGCAGCGCCACAAAGCTAAAGGCAGACTCTCATGCTAGCAGCACCATAAAGCTAAAGGCAGAGTCTCATGCTAGCAGCGCCACAAAGCTAAAGGCAGAGTCTCATGCTAGCAGCGCCACTAAGCTAAAGGCAGAGTCTTATGCTAGCAGCGCCACTAAGCTAAAGGCAGAGTCTTATGCTAGCAGCACCATAAAGCTAAAGGCAGAGTCTCATGCTAGCAGCGCCACAAAGCTAAAGGCAGAGTCTCATGCTAGTAGCGCCACAAAGCTAAAGGCAGACACTCATGCTAGCAGCGCCACAAAGCTAAAGGCAGACACTCATGCTAGCAGCGCCACAAAGCTAAAGGCAGACACTCATGCTAGCAGCGCCACTAAGCTAAAGGCAGACACTCATGCTAGCAGCGCCACTAAGCTAAAGGCAGAGTCTCATGCTAGCAGCGCCACTAAGCTAAAGGCAGAGTCTCATGCTAGCAGCGCCACTAAGCTAAAGGCAGACACTCATGCTAGCAGCGCCACTAAGCTAAAGGCAGAGTCTCATGTTAGCAGCGCCATAAAGCTAAAGGTAGATTCTCATGCTAGCAGCGCCACTAAGCTAAAGGCAGAGTTAGCAGCTCCTCGCAAGCTATATAGGTCAGTTATCATCTACTTCAGCAAGCAAAACACCTGCAAGTCCATCAGGATATTCCTGGAACGACTTTTCACCGGGATAAAAGACAGACTCTCCATTATGACCAGAGTAGCCAGTTAAGCTGTACGCTTAAAGCCAGTTAACCACTCGCAACATGTCACAGTTTCAGCCACTTAGACAAATCAGCCACTTTCATATTTAGCAGATGGTTTAAATACTTTACCAGCCAGACAGTCTATTAGCTAGCCTGACTATAGTTGGGGGTTTTTTGTTTTGTTTTTTTACACACCAGCTCATCTAGAGACACTCTGTCTGGCTACAAATAATGCTTAGCATTCACCAGATATTCAACATCTAAATTAAGTCAGCCAGTTAGCCAAAAAATAGCCACCCAGCACAGAGATTAGCCACTTTGCCAGCTAGCCTCCTACTATCCATCAGCATGTAGTTTACACAGTTAGCCGACTAGCCATCGACTAGCAATCTGGTATTTAGGTTAGCTTCTTAGCTGGCTAGCCACCAACAAGCCACCCGGTAGACCTAACTAGGTTAGCCTCTTAGCTGGCTAGCCTGGTTTCCCTTCCCCCAAAACAGTGACACCTGCCCTAAAGCTTAGCTGTTCCAATACTGTCTGGCATCTGTGCTTCAACTCCCACGTGGATCACACAGACGTAAGCCTGCTCTCAACCTGGGACAACATGGGGAGGGGAGGGGGAGGGGGTGGTAAGGGAAGGGAGAGATGGTGGTAGGTGGGGGTGGAGGGAGGGAGGGATGGGAGAAGGTAGGAAGAGGGCAAGTCAATCTCTTATCAATAAAACAGGTTCAGTTGGCATGTTTCCAACCAGGCCGTCTGCCACCGTTTATCTGGCTTCTGTCCATAGGTTTGTATCACTATATGAGTGTGTAAGTGTGTGTGTGTTGAGAAGAGGTTGTGCTTGTGTTTGCCTCTGAGTGTGTGTGTGTGTGTGTTTGTGGGTGTGTGTGTACTATATCTCAAAAGCCCTGAAGCTCTCCAAAACATGCATGACCAAGAGTACAGGTCATGTTCTGACACACGGGACCATAGTGGGTGTGATGTCATCTGGTCACATGACCCAGTGTAATCTGACTTCCTAACAGGATTAACTCTGCACCCATCACCCTGCTCATCCCGCTCTTCCTCTCTGCTCTTTACTTCATCACCTCCATCTTTTCCCCTCTCCCATCTCCCTCTCTCTCTCTCTCTTTCTGTCTCTCTGTCTCCCTCTCTTTCTGTCTCTGTCTCTGTCTCCCTCTTTTTCTGTCTCTCTATGTCTCTGTCTCTCTCTCTTTCTGTCTGTCTCTCTCTCTCTCTCTCTCTCTCTCTCTCTCTCTGTGTCTTTCTCTCTGTCTCTTTCTGTCTGTCTCTCTCTCTCTCTCTCTCTCTGTCTTTCTCTCTGTCTCTGTCTCTGTCTCTCTCTCTCTCTCTCTCTCTCTGTCTCTCTCTCTCTCTGGGGGCTTTTCAGTCTTGTTCCCATCCCTCGCTCCTTACATCTCTCTGTTGTTCAGCTTGTCTTAATACCCCGTTGGACCCATTAGTGCAGATTAAACACAGCAGCTAGGACCCCACACACACTCACGCCAATACACACTCACACGTACGCAAACACACACGTTAGTATGGATTAGCACACACGTCGGTACGTGCTGGCACGTAGAACAGCAAAGATGGTACAGAGATGTGAAGTGGTTCCCACCCCACCCCTCAGGGAAGGAGGAAGGCAATAGATGCAACACCTTCGTGTTTGGGTGATCAGTCACAGGAAGAGGAAGGAATGTTAATGTTTCAGTGGGGAATTCATCCTAATCTAGTCCCTTATTCTATTGACTGCATGTGGATAACACATGTCGTCTCGTCTATGGTGTCATAGCTCGTCGTTTTCTCTCATTTACTCTTGTTATGTACTTTCTTTCTCGCTCTCCTCTTTCACACTCCCCCCTCCTACTGCCCTCCCCTCCCCTCCTTCCCCCCTCCCCGGCCTCAGAGAAACTGGCCCCAAGGCGTTCGGTATCCCCCTCTCCCAGGTCATAGCCACGACGGGGGAGCCTTCAGGCGCGTCAGGTGCTCTGAGAGAGCCGGAGAAGCTGCTTGGATGTGGGAGTGAGCCAGCGGTCCTGCGCTGTCGTGTGCCAGAACAGCAGTCGCTCAACGATTGGAGGCAGGGCCAGCCACTCCGGGCGGTCTTCCTGCCTCTCTCCTCCGCGTCCGGCGTTCTGCCTCCCCCCCCGGTGATGTCGAAGGTGGAATAGAACGCGCAGGCCTGCGCTGCCGATGTCGGGCGTCAGGCGGCGTTCGAGATCCTGTCCAAACCGCTCTCGCTGCGTTCTAGTTGGTACAGCATACGGCCGGATTGGTGCAGGAGGAGGATGTGAGTCCGACGGACGCACACACGCACGCACACAGGCACGCGCACGCGCACACACACGCACGCAAACAAACACGCCACGGACACACGCCGCACACGGACACGCAGCATGCAACAGGCCGACACCCACAGGTGCCCGATGGACACAGGCACGCCCGACACACGTGTGCAACACACACGCACGCACACACGCACGCACATAGGCAAACACACGCACGCACACACGCACGCACACATGCGACGCGCAGAAACACGTCAACATGTAGATCGATAGATCTAACCCCTCATGTTAGTATCTGTGTGAGAGTGTGACCCTCCTTATCTGGGATGGATTCTGTCCTAGAGAGAAGAGGACAATGTAGGGCTGCTCATTTGGTTTGGAAACCTTAGCACACATGAACTCAACTGATGGGTGAATGGGTGTGGATGGATGAATGAGGTGGATGGATGAATGGCTACGTAATCACTTCATCATTCTTTCGTTCATGGGATCCAACAACGAAAAAAGTCTGTTTCTTTTCTCCTCGTTCACTGGGGAAGACAGATAGACACAGGAAAGTATGAGTCACAGCAGGAGGCAGACTGCCAGATCTCTAGGCACCGATGAGCAGTTTTCTGATAAAACTACTCTGATTTCCAGTTATCTATGATCATATTTTCATTCCTCGTTCTGGAGAGCTCAGATGCTGGAGGGACTTCCAAAACTACTTGGCTCTTTTTTCTCTCTTCCTGAACTCCCCCTCTCCTCCTCGCCTCCCTCCCCCCGCTTCGTCCTCTCCTCACGCCCTCTCCCCCCTTTCTCCCTTTCCCCTTCCTTTCTTCATCTGCACTCCCCCGAGACTTCTCCATACGCCTCTCCACAGTTCCCTTTTCCTCCTGCCGCCTGACTGTTTTTCCCCTGCCGCCGTCTTCTCCGACCTAACTCACCTCCCCGCCTGCCTATTCTGCCCCTCCTCTCCCTCTTCTGCCCCTCCTCTCCCTCCTCCAGGGCGGCCTCTCAGTAGACTGCATTTCAGACCTGGTGGAGAGTCAGTCCCGGCTCTTGGAGGCCTTGCAGCTGTCCCACCCGGCCGAGCTGGAGCTGAAGAAGACCTCGGGGGCGGAGCCAGGAGGCCGCGCCCAGAACAAGCTCAGCCTCAACCCCATCTACAGACAGGTGCCTCGCGTGCTGGAGAGGTGCTGTGCCCACATAGAGGCCTTCGGTGAGTGACTAACGCACACGCGTGTGCGTATAAGCATGTTCTCGCTCATGTCTACAGACTGTGAGACAGGTGTTTTGTGGCGTGGCGGTCGAGACAGGTGGTGTTGATGCGGGGTGTGTGCGTGTTCTGTGAGACGTGTCGTGTGTGGAGCGACAGGCGGGTTTGTGTGAGTGTGTAACAGCGTTTGTGGTGTGTGTGTGTGGTGTTGTAAGAATGTGTGTGGGTGTGTTTCTGTAAGTGTGTCTATGTGTGAATGTGAGCAAGAGTGCAAAAGAGAGACCGAGATAGAGATGGATGGAGGTTTTGACATACCAGTGTATCTTTGTGTGTGTGCCTGTATGTACATGTGTGTGAGTGTCTATGTACGTGTGTGTATATATACACAATGTGTGTGTGTGTTTGTCTGAGTGAGGGTGTGTGTGTGTCTCTCTCTTTTTCTCTTCCTCTCTCTCTTACTGTCTCAGGTCTTCAGAACAGGTGGGATATTAGATAGTGGGAGTTCTATAAGAAGGGAGTGAGAAGGTGAGAGTCCCTGCTCCTCTTTAGTCAGTCTCTCCATCGTCCTCATTCCTGTGGTCCTCATGGGGTGCAGCACTGTAGTTGCTCAGCTTGTTGTTTTTCCTTCTTGGATTTTGAAAAGGAAGAGTTTTCTCTCTCTGTGTTTGACCTTACTGATGAGACTGAACCCTGTGTCATGACTGTTGAAGTACTGTGCTTCCTGTTTGTAAGGCGTAAGTGGCTGGGGTTTGTCATTTGTGTATTCCTGCAAGCTGTGGGTATCCTTGACAAATGTACATGTGTTTTTGTGTGTGTGTTTGGTTTTGGTTGTGTTGGGACGTGTGCGCTGTTGGCTGCCGATGTGTGATGTGTGGACTGACTGTGTGATGTGTGCTTATGTGGTGCCGTTAGTGAGTGCATGGCTGCATATCTGTGTGTGTGCATGTCAGTTTGTGCTGTGGTTGCCTTGTGTGGGTTTGGTGGGTGGAGGGCGCTGGCAATTTTTGTTTGTTGTTGTTGGGGTGTTTTTTTTTTTTTTTTGGGTTTTGGGGGCTTGCCGTGTGTTGGTGGAAAGATACCTGTGTGTGTGTGTGTGTGGGGTGCTATGTGTGTCCAGCTGGACGGTGATGAGTTTGACATGGGGACAGACGTGGTGTTGGATGAGGAGCACAGTGTCCATGACATCGCAGCTCTCCTCAAGGAGTTTCTGAGAGACATGCCTGACCCTCTGTTGCCCAGGGAGCTGTACCCAGCCTTCTGCACGCAGGGTACGTCCTCACACACAACGTCACACACCCCACTCCTCTCAACCCACACCTATCTCTCTCACTCACACACACACTCTCTCTCTCACTCACAAACACACACAAAACACACAAAAAACACACACACACACTCTCTCTTACACACACACATATACACACACCACACAGACACCGCACACGCAGATACACATCAGATATACACACACATCAAATACACATACACACACTTCTCTCTCTCAGTCACACACACACGCTCCACTGGCGCAACACCACACACACACACTAAAAGACACACACACACACACTGTCTCTCACACACGAGCACACACACACGACACACTCCTCTCTCTGTCACACACACCACACACACACTCCCTCTCTCACACACCACACACACACCTCCCTCCTCTCTCTCTCAACACACAGCAACACACACTCTCCCTCTCTCTCCACAATCACAACACCACAGCACTCTCCTCTCTCTACAACACACACACACAGCACACTCCCTCTCTACAACACACATCTACACACATCCCCTCTTCTCTCTACGACACAACACACAACACACATCCTCTCTCTCAACCATCACACACACACACACCACTCCTCATCTCTCACACACACCCACGCACACCATTACCCATCTCTCTCTCTCAAACACACAACTACAACATCGCACTCCTCTCTTCTTCACACACACACACAACACCACTCCCTCTCTCTCACAAGAACACCAACCACATCTCCCTCTCTCTCACACACACACTCACACACCACCGCACGCACATGCAGGCCGTAATACTTGTCTACCTGTGTTGTTAAAGCTAAAGGCACTGATTCACTCTCAACCATGTTTACATTCTGCCGGGGGTCACTAAATGTTTTTTTCTAATCTTCCTCTCTCTTTGTCCCACTGTTTTCCCTTCTCCTCTCTCTCCCTGCTGTTCTCCCTCCTCCTCTCTGTTCCCCTCTTTTCTCCCTGCGCTTCTCCTCGTCTTCCCTCCTCCTTCTCTCTCCTGTTCCCTCCTTCTCCCCTGTCTCCTCCTCTCTCTATCTCCCTGTCTCCTCGTCCTCTCTCTCCCGTTCCCCCCTCTCCTCTCTCCCCTTCCCCCCTTCCTCTCTCTCCCGCTCCTCCCTCTCTCCCCTTTCCCCCCTCTCTGCTCCTCCCTCCTTCCCCTCCTCTCTCCCTCGCTCCCCTCCAGTCTGCGTGGGCGACTGGAGGTCCTGTAGTGCAGAGCTGAATGATGTAAAACAAAAACTCGACCTGCTGCCGCCCTGCAACTGTGACACGCTGCTACGCCTGCTGGCGATGCTGCATACTGTCCAGGGCCACGCCCAGGACAGCCTGGGACACACGACCAGACGAGTTACACAGCGAAGGTGAGAGGAGGAGGAGGGATAGAGTGGAGGGAGGAAGGGAGGGCGGAGGGAGGTGGTGGGTGGGGGAGGAGGGTGAGAGGGGGAGAGGTTGGGAGGGAGGGAGCGAGAGATTTAGGGAGAGTGGATGTTGGAGAGGTTCGTTTTTTTTTGAGAGTGAGGTAGTGTGTTTGTCTGTTAGAGATCAAGGGATGTGTGTTTAGCATCTGTAGGCAAAAGTGTGGTCTCTGTTTATTTTTTATTTGCATGCTAGAAGAGAAGTGTAACATTTCTCTCTCCTTCTCCAGGCCCCCTCTTTCCTCCCTCCCTCCTCCCCCCCCCCCCCCCCCACCCCCCCCCCCCCCCCCCCTCCCCCCCCCCCCCCCCCCCCCCCCACCTCCCCCCCCCCCCCCCCCCTCCCCACCCCCCCCCCCCCCTCCCCCGCCTTCCCCCCCCTCCCCCCCCCCAGATCCAGGTAAACAAGATGACGCAGGCAGCGACAAACCTGGCCTCGGTGATCTTGCTTTGGATCATGGTGCCCAAGCCGCTGCATTGTGCAAGGCGAAGCTGTGGCTAGGGGACAGGGCGAGCGAGCGAGCAAATGGGGACCGGTCCGGAGACCGTAGGGCCCCTGGGTATGGATCGAGGACAAGCAACGCCATGCATCTCTGGTTCACCCTTGCTTTCTTCATTACAGAAATAACTACGCAATGGCTCGTTTTTTTTGTTACCAGCCTCGCGCAATCCAGACGAGTGTGTGTCTGGTGTGTGTGGTGTGTGTGTCAAGGTTTGTTGTGAGTATATCACGTGTTTTTTAGATTGTATGCAGGTGCTATTTGTGTATACACAGCGTTCATGCTACGGTGTGTGTATGGCATCTGGGTCTGCTATTTGTGTTGTTGTAAACAACTGTGTGTACTTTGTAAACACTGTCGGTATTGTTGCGTAACCTCTGTGTGTTGTGTATGTGTGGTGTGTGTGTGTGTGGTGTGATGTTGTGTGGGAACAGCACCTGTACCTTACGTGTGCAGGGTGGTTCAGCGAGATTTACAACAGGGATTAGGTCATCTATGGAGTCTCATTCGATCCAGATCCTGACTATCACGGGCTACTCCTCTTCTCCGCAAGGATGTCTCAGGTCGGATGGAAACCATCCACCGCACCACATCGGCATAACAACCACGCACAAAAACAAAGCAGACAGATTAGCTTTTTATTCACCTATTCGTTTTCAGAGCTCTAGAGCTGAAAGTCAAGCTGCTTTGGCCGAGCTTAGTGATTGTTTACTAGTTATTTTTTATAAAGGTCGTCTATGTGCGTCTAGGGATTGAAAAACTTGTTGGCTCTGGGTTCCCTTTCGTGTTTTTTGCTTTGTTGGGTTAATCAAAGGGGAAAGGGGGGGACTGTTTTAGTTGGTTTTACGGTTAACAAAGGGAAACTGTTGTTTGTTGCTTTTTTTTATAACCCCCAAACAGGGGGGGGGATGATCCTCTATCGTTTTTTTTTTTTTTTTTGTTGTCTTTTTTTGTGTCTTTTTTTTTTTTGGGTCCGTACAACCACACTAACTAACAGGGGAGTAGCGAATCAGCACTGAAATGATAGAAAATAACATCACCACCAAGGCACCGTAGACTGACTGGAGTTTGAGATAGAATACAATACATATAACGGAGCGCTCTTCACGTAAGTGTCACATTGCGTTTTGAGCACGCAGAAAATACATCTATACAGCAGCGCTTAGTAACAAAAGTATTTTGATGAAAATCACACACACAAGCTAAGCGGATAGCAGTAATGACGATTATAATCTGAGGGCGAAAACAGATACGTAAGGGGTTAGTAATGACGTTCTCTGGGTCCTGAGAATACGTAAAGGAGTGTTATGTGTGACGTAAAGTTGATTTAAAAATACAACAATAACAACCACTAGCCACTGTCGATTTCCAGTCTCTTCACACACACACACACACATAGCTGACTCACACACACAACGCATCCACTAAGAAGGGTTAAGACTACATGAACACAGAACCATCACCCCCCGCTCTTCTCTCTCGACTAGTAACAGAGAACACATACAAACGAGAAACATGAGAAGTAGGAGCACGTTTTTTGGCTAATATATAAGCAATACAAAGGACGCAGCGTACATAAGTACTCGTGGTAAATGATCTTGCTTTTGATGAAATACAGAAGAGATTAGAATGACGTTTTTCACGAAAAATTCATATGAAAGGGTGTAGTATGACGTATTTTCGTGCCTAAAAACTACCATTCGTAAGGGGTTTAGTATGACGTTTTTTGCTAGAATACGTAAGGGGTTTGTTTGAAGTTTTTGGCTAAATTACTTAAGGGGTTTGTATGACCTTTGGGCTAAAAATACGTAAGGGGTTAGTCATTGACCGATTATTGGCTCGCAACTAAACGTACAGGGGTGCGTAATTCGATCGAGTCTTGGAGGTCTGCAAACTAGTACACGTAAGGCGGAGGGGTGATAAGGACTATCGAGTTTATTCGACCACACACACGAGCACTCCCAATTATCTACCACACGCGCGTTAGTATCAACGACTCACGTATTTTAGAGCACTACTAGAAGAAGAAACACGAGCTCTATATGCGCCTCCGGTCAAAACTATCACATAGAACCAAGCCTTAATTCGACAGGCTAGAACAAACAAACTACGGGGTATAGTATGAACGCTTTTTGATCGAAAATATCATGTCGACATGAGGACTATACACCTGGTAATGTTGCTATACACTAACAACACACATACCCTGTCGACATGAGGACTATACACCTGGTAATGTTGCTATACACTAACAACACACATACCCTGTCGACATGAGGACTACACACCTGGTAATGTTGCTATACACTAACAACACACATACCCTGTAGACATGAGAAAGAACTACCAAACCCACACTAGTCACAATCACACACGATTCGACTCTATCCATCTCTCTCACCACACCACACACACACAGCACTCTTCACCTGCTACTCATCACACACACACACACAACACCAACTACCCCTCTCTTCATCTCACACACACACCACAACACACACACTGTACAGCTACCCTCTATTCACAGAACAGCACGAACCACCATCACACACTACCCTCTCGTACTCAACAACCAACACACACACAACTTCCGCGTCCTCTATCACTCACAACACACACACACAGTTGCCACACACACACACACTGCGGATACAATACGAATACTTCTCCTACCCATGCTGTTGTTAAAAGCTAAAGGCTGATTCACTCAACCATGTTTACATCTGCCGTCAACTAAGTTTTTCTAACTCCTCTCTCTGTCCCACTGTTTCCCTTCTCCTCTCTCACACCTGCTGTCCTCCACTCTCTGTCCCCCCCTCTAACAATCTCCCTCTCCTGTCCCTCCACCTTCCTCTCATTCCTCCTCTCCTCCCTCTTCCCCTCCTCTCTCTCTCTGTCTGTTGTCTGTCTGTCTGTTGGCTTCATGTCTTTTTCTGTTTTTCTCTCTCTGTCCCTCTCTTGGCTTGACTTCTTTCTCTCCCTATCTTTCTCTTCCCCCTCCTCTTCTCTCCCCACCCTCCCTCCCCCCTCCTCCTCCCCCTGTCTCCCTCTCCGTTGCTATACACTAACCAACACATCCCTCCTCCCTCCCCCTCCTCTCTCTCTCCTCACCCTCTTCCAGTCCTGCGTGGGCCTGACCAGCTCCTGTACGTGCAGCAGCTGATGTACCTGCTGCCGCCCTGCAACTGTGACACGCTGCTACGCCTGCTGGCGATGCTGCATACTGTCCAGGGCCACGCCCAGGACAGCCTGGATCCTCGACATGAAGCACGACCGACTAGAGAGTGTACAACACCCAGGGATGGGAGGGGGGAGGGAAGGGAGAATAGAAGGGGAGGAAGGAAGGAGGAGGGAGGGAGGGAGGGAGGGAAGAGAGAACGAAAGATGGAGAGGGAAGGGAGAGAGGACAGAGAGAATGTTAGAGAGTTTGTATGTCTGTAGAGAGAAAGAGAATGTGTTTTAGCATGTCAGGCAAAAAGTGTGTCTCTGTTTATTTGCATGTAAGAGAGAGAAGTTACTCTTCTCTCCCCCTTCCCCCTCCTCTCCTCCCTCTCTCTCCTCCCCCCCCCTCCCCCCCCCCCCCCACCCAGACCCACGTAACAAGATGACAGCACCAACGGCGGATCCTCGGGGTCCCAACCTGCTGCAGGCGACGGCCGGGCGAGCGATGCCGGAGACCCGGGCCCTGGGTATGGCAGTCAGAGACAGCAACGCCGATCATCTCTGCACCACTGCTTCTTCAACAGAACTACCGCAACTCTACCGACGCCACTCCAGTGTGTGGGATGTGTGTGTGTGTGCGTACATACACGCGTGTAGACTGTGTATGCAGGTGTATTTGTGTATACACAGCGTGCATGCACGAGTGTGTGTATGCACTGGTCTGCATATTTGTCGTGTGTGTAACAACTTGTGTGTAAAACACTGTCGTGGTTAAACCTGTTGTTGTGTGTGTGTTGTGTGTGTGGCGTGTGTGTGACACCTTCGTCACGTGTCCACGGTGCAGCAGAGATACAACAGGAAGTCCTCATGAGTCTCATCCAGACAGATCCTGACATCATCGACTACCTCCTCCGCAGGAAGCTCAGGTCGGCATGGAAACCATCACCGCACCCACATCCCATAACAACAACAACAAAAGCAGCAGAATACTTTTATTCACCTTTCGTTATCAGAGCTGCTTTGGCGAGCGAGGTTACTAGTTAAAGTGTCTATGTCTCAAGGGATTGAACTGTGGCCACGGTCCCTGTGGTTGCTGTGGTTACAGAGACTGTGTTTACAGAGACTGTGTGGTTAAAGAGACTGTGGTTACAGAGACTATGGTTACAGAGACTGTGTGGTTAAAGAGACTGTGGTTACAGAGACTGTGGTTACACAGACTGTGGTTAAAGAGACTGTGGTTACAGAGACTGTGGTTACAGAGACTGTAGTTACAGAGACTGTGTGGTTACACAGACTGTGTGTTTACAGAGACTGTGTGGTTACACAGACTGTGTGTTTACAGAGACTGTGTGGTTACACAGACTGTGGTTACAGAGACTGTGTGGTTACAGAAACTGTGTGGTTACACAGACTGTGGTTACACAGACTGTGGTTACAGAGACTGTGTTTACAGAGACTGTGGTTACAGAGACTGTGGTTACAGAGACTGTAGTTACAGAGACTGTGTGGTTACACAGACTGTGGTTAAAGAGACTGTGTGGTTACACAGACTGTGGTTAAAGAGACTGTGTGGTTACAGAGACTGTGGTTACACAGACTGTGTTTACAGAGACTGTGTGGTTAAAGAGACTGTGGTTACAGAGAATGTGTGGTAACAGAGACTGTGTAGTTACACAGACTGTGGCTTACACAGACTGTTGTTACAGAGACGTTTGGTACAGAACTTGGTTTACAGAGATGTGTTTGTACAGAACTGTTTTACACAGACTGGTTTACAGAGACTTGTTACAGAAGACTGTTGTACAGCAGACTGTGTACACAGACTGTGCACAGAGCTGTTGTATTACAAGACTGTTCGTTACACAGACGGCGTTACAAGAGACTGTGGTTTACAGAACTTGTGGTTACAGAGACGTGTGTTAAAAGACTGTGGTACAGAACTGTTGTACACAGACTGTTGGTTAAGAGACTGTGTTACAGAGACTAGTGTGGTTTACACAACTGTGTTACAGAGAAGTGTTGGTAACAGAGACTGGTAGTTACACAGTATGTCAAACACATGTACCACTCTACCCAGTTCTACTGCTGGACTAAATGTTCCACTGTCTCTACTCCACTTCCTCCCATCCCTTACATTTTCATCAATGTAATAATTATTCCATATTTTATCATAGTCGCCCTTCAACTTTCTCCTCCTTCTTCTCCTCTCTCACCCTCATCCCTCCCCCCTCCGACACCCCCCCTCCCTCCACACTTCCTCCCCTCCCTCGCATCATCCCTCTGCTAATCCTCCCCCCTTCCCCTTCCATCATCCTCCCCCCTTCCGCTTACTCCTCCCCTCGCCCCCTTCCATCCCTCCCCCCAGTGGCTGTCACCTGACTATGGACTCATCTGACCCACCTGGGGGCGGTCGTCGTGATACGGATGCCTCCCTGGACTCCCTGGGGGCCTCCAGCGGGAGTCTCTCCCCCCTGGATCCCCCCTCCCCCTCTTCCCCCCACACGATGGCCCATAACGACGTCTCCCTCACCAGCCAGGTGTTCCTCAACATGCTGCGGCTCAACACCGGACGAAAACGTACGTTAGCGCGTTACCATTAGCCTCAAGACATCTAGGGAAACGTACGCTAGCGCGTTAGCATTAGCCTCAAGACATCTAGGGAAACGTACGTTAGCGCGTTACCATTAGCCTCAAGACATCTAGGGAAACGTACGTTAGCGCGTTACCATTAGCCTCAAGACATCTATGGAAACGTACGTTAGCGCGTTACCATTAGCCTCAAGACATCTATGGAAACGTACGTTAGCGCGTTACCATTAGCCTCAAGACATCTATGGAAACGTACGTTAGCGCGTTACCATTAGCCTCAAGACATCTATGGAAACGTACGTTAGCGCGTTACCATTAGCCTCAAGACATCTATGGAAACGTACGTTAGCGCGTTACCATTAGCCTCAAGACATCTATGGAAACGTACGTTAGCGCGTTACCATTAGCCTCAAGACATCTAGGGAAACGTACGTTAGCGCGTTATCATTAGCCTCAAGACATCTATGGAAACGTACGTTAGCGCGTTATCATTAGCCTCAAGACATCTATGGAAACGTACGTTAGCGCGTTATCATTAGCCTCAAGACATCTAGGGAAACGTGTGTTAACACAAGTCTGATGATGGACAGCGATCGTATATTGACATGTTAGCATTAGGCTCAAGACAGGTAGGAAATGTATGTGAGCGTGTTAGCATTAGGTTCAAGACCCACTGTACAGATGCGTTTGATATTCTTGGTGAGAAACAAGGTAAACTACGCTCACAGTGAGGTTAATTGTGTCACTACGCCCTCTAGTGGCAAATATCAGTATTGGAGGAAGTGCAGCAAAACAGGACAGAGAAAATGTTGGTCCAGGCAAAAGGAGCAGCAAAGAAAGAGAGGGGGATGAAGAATGGGAAGAGAATGTAGAGAGAAATCAGCCATTAAATAGTTAACACATTGCAGAGTTAGAATTACATCTAAACACTGTGATCATTGCATTGGCATTGTAATGACATGGGGATACCATTACAATAAGACCGTAACCCCATTTTAATGAGGCCGTAATGACATTGTAATGACATGGGAATACCATTACAATGGCACTCTAACCCTATTGTAATGACATTGTACTGTTGCTGTGATAACACTGTAACCCCACTGTAATGAGGGCTGTAAGGACTCATCATAATCACATCGTCTCCACCCTCCTCCAGGATCATCAGAAGCTCAGAGGAAATCCATCGGTCAGATGAGGCAGTTCCACTCCCACCACAACCTCCTCAGCCTGTTCTCCTCCTCCTTCCTTCTCCGGCCTCCTCCCCCTCCCCACCTCCAGGCCAGGGGCCCACCCGGACGACCGTGATGCCCAGGAGCGGAGGGGCCCGCTGGGGGAGGCCCTTAGCTTCGCCCTGGGCGCCTCTTCCTGCTCCAGCCTGGGCACGGCCGGGGAGGGAAGCGTGTGGGTGAGGCAGGGCGCCCACCAGGAAGAAGGGGGGAGCAAGATCTCCACCCCCACTGCTTCCTCCTCCAACTTCTGGGACTTCTTCACGGGGAAAGCGTCTGGATCTGAGACCATGGTATGACAGAGAGGGGTGGAGTCAGTCTGAGGGGTGGCTTGTTGTCAATGCATGGCGTAGTCTTGAGACGGCAAAGGGCGAAGTCATCGAAGGCGAGCAACGAAACGGTGGAGATCCTGACGTCAAATCATGAAGAGGGTGATGGGGTTGGGGAAAGGGGAGTGAGAAGGCTTGCCTAACTGTTTCCCTCCCACAGTGTACATAAACTCATACAGGTGTAAACATATGCTTTAACGACAATGAATGAACGTAAACACACACAACATACACGCACGTGGTGTATTTTAGCATGAAAAAAACGCTGCATGAAACCTTTTTTTTGTCGATAACTTTAGTAACTGTGTCCCTTTCAAGTTTCTCTTGATCCCCAGGCAGCCAATCACACAGCCAGTTATGCTCCAGCCGGTTAACCAAACAGCCAATCACACAGCCAGTTATGCTCCAGCCGGTTAACCAAACAGCCAATCACACAGCCAGTCAGACAAAACACAAAAGCAATAACACATCGCCGAATCCAAACTTTCTACTCTCCTGTCCTGAAACATAACAAGAGAGAAAGCGTTACAGAGGAGGATGAGATGGTGTGTGATCACGTGTGTGTGACAGAGAAAGAGAAGGAAAGAGAAGAAATCAGTCAACTTTATTATCGTCTTGACCGATTTTCTCTCAAAAGTTTAATTTGTTTTTCCCCCATTGCAGTACTCTTAAAAACCACAAGGGGGCATCCGTCATCACTTTAAATGATTTGTACACAAGCAGTCTTGCTAGTTTAGGGCATTCTACCGCGCTTCACAGAACTTTGCTCATTAGCACCTAAGTTGGACTTATCCATGCACAACATCACCCATATGTTCTCTCAGAACCAAAGAACCTTACAGGGATTCCATCTGCGGAAAGTTCCGGGAGCAAACATTCCAAACACAGTTCAAGTAAGCCTGCTCACATTCTACACAGTATACAGGTATATGATATTTGTTATGATACGTTGGCTTGGATTCCAGTTCAATATCCTGGCTCCGGTCTTTACGACCGCGTGAAGCCTGGTATATTTTATGACTCAGTGCTGATGTCAGCTTCCGTGTTTGGATGCTGGCTATATAAAAACTGTATGCATCTCTCCTATCCAGTATTTAGAGATTTCAGATTTATATATCCCATGTTTTAAGAGATTTTCTATACCTGTTAAAGCAGAAGATATTTAGGCTTTTGTTGTTCAGTTCTGAAGGGCAGATCTGAGCGTTAGATCTTTTCCCTGTGAATGTATCGCAGCCTGACGTGAATTAAAACCTACAGCTCTTGTTAGTTGTTTGCGTGTCATTTCATTCAGAGGGGAGAGAGAAACTCTCATTCAGGGAGCAGGGTGGGGGACACATATCACACACATATCAGACAACACAGACATACCAGACGACACACGCACCAGACGACAGACACGCGTATCAGACAACACACACGCACCAGACGACACACGCACCAGACGACAGACACGCGCATCAGACAACACGCACATCGGATGACACAGACAGTCAATCTTCAAACCAGTTGCTTGTTTATTAATCAGGAGGTACAGCGGGGAAGTCAGGAGAAAGACCCACAATACCATCTGCCTCTCTCTCTCTCTCTCACTCTCTCTCTCTCCCCCCCTCCCTCCTTCTCTCCCCCCCTCATCCCTCTTGAAAGTGCACTTCAACGACCCAATGCTATTATTCAATAACTTATACGCTTCAATCCGGCTAGGATTGGACAGACGTTCTCGGTGTTGACAGGAGATGAAGGTGAAGTTCAAATCGAAAAGAAACAAAAACTGAAAACGACTTTCAAATTCCTCACATTTTTTCCAACATCCTTTTTGGAAAAGACGTACACCAAGATGAATAAACATTTCCATTAATTTTCCTTCAAACAGTGCATAATATAATTTGTGACCTGCCTCCCCCCCCCCTCTTTCATGATTATCTAAATAAGGATCAAAATCTATCTGCATTGATTTATTTAAGCGATCTCCATGATGATCGAAACACAGGTTTGATGGCTGCTAAGAAGTGTAGCGAATTAAAACCTGCTATACCAGGAAGTGTTTGAGGTGCGTTTGATTAGACAGAATTTGTACTACACAGACTCCTACCATGGCTCTGGTTTTACAGAGTGACACAAATCAAATTCACCCCCCAACTCAAATCTTCATGATCCATCTGTTTTGACTGTGATTTTTTTTCTTCTTTTTTTCCGGCAAGCTAACATTTACAATAGGATCCTTTACATGAATCCATCCATATTCAATCTTCCACCCCAAAAATACAAAATTAAAACATTTTTTTCCCTTAGCTGCCTACTTCACAACAGTAGACTAAATTAGTAAAATAATATATATATATATATATATATACTGTATATATATATGAAACAAGTTAAATCTAGGGGGGGGAGTAATCATTAACACAAAACATTCATAAGAATATTACTTAATATAATTAAATAAAAACACCATCATCTTTTCTCCATTGAGTACTAACATCTTCCAGTTTTCTGAGGTTTGGGTGCATTTGATTTCACGCACATCACAGCCCAGATCTGAACAGATTGCCCTGAAGCTATAGCAAAGAGCTAAAGAGTCGTGGGGCTCAAACTTGCTAAAGGAGAGCAAGATTCCTGTAAAACTACAGGAGGGTATCTCTCCAGGAGCAGGGTATCTCTCCAGGAGCAGGGTATCTCTCCAGAGCAGGTATCCTCCAGAGCAGGGTTGGAGTGAACCCTACATGAGAACTTCTCCAGGAGCAGGTATCTCTCCAGGAGGCAGGGGTTGATTAACCCTAAGGAGGGTATATCTCTCAGGACAGGGTATCTCTCCAGACAGGTTGGAAGTGTTAACCCTACAGAGAGGATCTCTCCAGGAGCAGGTTGAGTGCTTAACCCTACAGGAGATCTCTCAGGGAATCACTGATGTAGAGGAATAATAATACATTCGGAATAGCAACCTCGAGAGTCCCGCCCCTACCTTGCTCTGATTGGACCAACAAAATCACATGACTAAGAACATGAGAACTAACTGAACTGGCAGTGTAGCAATTAACAGGAGCACCGAACCACATTAACCCATAAAACAAATGTAAACCCACATTTTGGTTAAACTTGTGCGTTCAGTACAAAAAATTAAAGTTAAAAATCAGATCTAAAAAAATAATTAAAACTTAAATAAAATGGTTGCCTCCCTCAGGCTCTGGATAAGTCAGTGGGAGTCAGGTGACAGGAAGTAGCAAAGCTGGTGGATACCAAAGGCATGACATCATCCATTATTTAGCAGAGCACTGTGACCCATTCAAGCAAAATGTAGGGGTTCAGTTTCCCAGACATAGATAAAGACTAGTCCTACACTAGACACTTTTTTCACCCCTAGAAAAGATTTATCTCGGTTTAGGATGAAGATTAATCCATGTCTGGGAATCGAAAGCTATGAAGTTTGCATTGTGCACTATGACCGCACAAACTACCCTTTCACAAACTACCCTTTCACAAACTACCCTTTCACAAACTACCCTTTCACAAACTACCCTTTCACAAAACTACCCTTCACAAAACTAACCCATTTCACCAAACAAGGGGGCATTTGTATTTGTTTGAGTTGCAAGTGTGAACAGGATAGATGACAAGCTGTGTTTTAGCTGCCTAATCGGGTGAGAGGGTAAGGGTGGTAGAGGGATGGATAGGGTTAAGAAGCGTAGGGGTGAGGAGAGGGTGAGGAATAGAGGAGAGGGTGAGGAGCGTAGGTATGGAGGGGAGTAGGCACACGAAAGGTAGGTGAGGAGCAGGTGTAGGGGTGCATGTCCAAATGTGCAAAAACAAACAAACTAGAATCAGTGCAAACTGAGTCAGCTGGACAGGATGAGCAGAAACAAAGCAGTGTTGGTGCAGCCCCAGGTCTGTTGCTGTGGCACAGGAATAAGACACATATGACCGCTGGGTCAAATGACCCCTTCGCAGGCGCCGCCATCGTTTATGACACAATACTAATTCTTTTTGCTGATAAAAAAGTAAAAATAATAACTTGTTCATCCGAGGGTTAGCATAGAGTGTCCTTTGATTTGGGGGAGCAGGGAATAACAAGATGAAGAGGTGAGGGAACTCCCTGCTGTGTTGATATCCACCTGATGGTTTAGCTGTTCCACACCTCTTCCTTCTTCCACCCCTCTTCCTCTTCCTCCTTCCACACCTCTTCCTCCTTCCACACCTCTTCCTCTTCCTCCTTCCACACCTCTTCCTCCTTCCTCTTCCTCCTTCCTCTTCCTCTTCCTCCTTCCACCCCTCTTCCTCCTTCCACCACCCCTTCCTCTTCCCCCTCCCCCCCTCCACACCAAACATCTTCAGTGATTGGAACTCCAGTGCAAAGCCTGAACCCGTCTAAAAAAAACAAAAACAAAAAAAAAGGGTGGATGGTGGAGGCGGAGCCTGCATGTGTGTCAGCCCAGGCTCCTCCCCCCTCCCTCTCCCCCTATGGGTGACGGTCCATTGGGGTGCCCTTCTGATTGGCCGGTTCAGTCCCTGGACTGGTAAAACAGGATGTAGCCAGACTCAGAGTTCTTGGAGATGTCAGACGTCAAGCCGTAGAACTCCTCGATGGCCTGGGCGTCGATTTTCTAGAACGGAGAGAAGAAGAAGAAGAGAGGGAGAGGTGAGGAGGAAGGATGATAGACATGATAGGATTCGAGAAAGAGGGTTAGCCAGCACACCTAGCCAGCCAGCAAGCGGAAAGTTCCAGACTTTGCCAGCCGAGCAGATGTCAGAGCGGGACGGATGCCCAGGCATAGTTTAAAACGCAGACGAATCAAACACACCCTGAAGACACTGAACCTAAATCAGTTGTGTGCGTGTGTGTGTGTATGGTGTGTGTGTTGTTGCGTCGTGCTCGTGGGCGAGAGAAGAGAGAGAAGACAGGAAGAGAGAACAGAGACAAGACAGAAAGGAGAGGGACAAAAAAGAGAGAGGCAAGAGACAAAGAGAAAGACAGAGAGAGGACAGAGAGAGACAAAGAGGGAGAGAAGACAAAGCAAGTCAGAAGAAACAGAAAGACGAGAGGAGAGACAAGGAGAGGACCAGAGAGAATAGACAAGAGAGACAAAATAGAGGAGAGAAGAGACAAAGAAGGGTAAAGACAGAGAGAGGGAACAGAGGAGAACAGAGAAGGACGACAGAGGACAAGAAAATGCACAAGAGAGAGAGACAAAGTAATAAGGCAAAATGGATGATAGAACAGAGGAGAGAACAAAGAGTAAAGACAGCGCCCAAAATGGAAGAGAGACAAGACGAGACCAAGGAGAGAGAGATCGACCAATCCACGACACACCCCCAGAGCTCTTGGAGACTGAAAACAATTTTATAAGTATTGAAAGAGTTAAAGACCCTGCATATATTTGTTTGGGATCAGAGAGAACTTCATAAAAATCCATGAGGAGGTGTTGCAGAGGGGTAAACAGCAAACCAGGCTAACGACGGAAAGATACAGAATAGTATAAATGCAATCGTAAGAGACAGCAATGTGACTTTAGAGAGAGAGACAATACCGAGGAAACTCAGTGACATCATGAGCAGAGACTCTATAATGTTGCAATGTTCTGTAGTTTCTATTTTGCCCTCAGATATGAGCAAAATCGTTAACTCCTAGCCCAGAGTTTTCATTTTGCTAAAACGAAGCGTGTAGTGAAATCCAGGGAGATGTCTTTGTTTATAACTACCCACAGGGAGTTCCCAGTAAACCAAGATGCATGAGCTGTATGAACAAAAGGTGACCCTCTCATCCTCTCCTACGGAACGAAAAAGGACGGTCCATTGGGGTGCCCTTCTGATTGGCCGGTTCAGTCCCTGGACTGGTAAAACAGGATGTAGCCAGACTCAGAGTTCTTGGAGATGTCAGACGTCAAGCCGTAGAACTCCTCGATGGCCTTCCGGCGGTGTTCGATTTTTCTATAGACACGGAGGTAAGAGGGAAGAGTAAAGGAGAGGGAGGGTGAGGAGGAAGGGATGCATAGACTGATTAGGATCGAGAAAGAGGGAGGCCAGCCACCTAGCCAGCAGCAAGCGGGAAAGTTCCAGACTGCCAGCTGGAGCAGATGTCAACGGGACGGTGCCGCAGGCATAGTTAAAACGCAGGACGACATCAAACACACCCTGAAGCCACTGACCTAAATCAGTTGTGTGTAATGTGTGCTGTGTGTTGTGTGTTGTGTCAAGGGGAGGAAGGGAGGGAAAAACAGCAAGGGAGGTGGAGGAAGAGAGAGAACAAGAGACAGACAGACAGAGAAAGACAGATGAGAGAGACAGAGACAGAGACCAGAAAGAGAGAGAGGCAGAGAAGAAAGAGAGAGGGGACCAGAAGAGACAAAGAAAGACAGAGAGAGAGAGGGACAGAGAGAGGAAGAGACGGAGAGAAGCACTAAGGGGAAAGTACCAGAGAGAGGGACAGAAGAGGAGACAGAGAGAGGACAGAGAAGGACACAGAGGCAGGACAAAGAGAGAGAGATGAGAGAGCAAAAGAGAAGACATGAGAGAGTGACAGAGAGAAGAGACAGAGTGGAGAAGGACAAGAGACGAGACAAAAGCAGAGGGAGGGGGAACCAGAGAGGGGACGATAAGTGATCGATAGGAGATGAGACAGAGAGAGAGACAAAGACAAAAAGACATCAGATTGAGGAAGGACAGAGAGGAGGTGTAGGGAACAAAGAAGCAGAGAGAGAACCAGAGGCCGATGACAAAGAGAGGACAGAGAGAGGACAAAGAGGATGAGGGGGGACACAAGAGAGAGAGTAGGACATAAGAGGACAAAGAGAAAGGGACAGCACCGAGAGAGGGGACCACAGGAAGACGAGACAAAGAGGGAAGACGAGAGAGGTGACAGAGAGAGACAGGAAGAGACAAGAGAGAGAAAGACAGGGAGAGGGATGACAGAAGAGAGAGAGGAAGACAAGAGAAAGACAGAGAGATGGACAGAAGAGAGAGGCAGAGAGAGAGGACCAGAGAGAGAGAGAGAGACAAAGAGAAGACAGGGGAGAGAGAAAGGATGGAGGAGACAGAGAAAGGAGACAGAGAAAATAGATAGAGACTTGAGAGGGGACAGTAGGAGACGAAGTACCAATAAGAGAGATGAGTTAAGACAAAAAAGAGAAAAATGACCATAGACGAAGAGAGGGACTAGAAGAGGCGACAGAAGAAAAGATCAGAGAGAACGTTCACAGAGAGGAAAGACAGAGAGGAGAGACAGAAAGAAGAGAGACAAAGGGAGAAAGACTCATGAGGGAGGGGATCAGAGGAGGGACAGAAGGAAGAGACGGCCAACTAGAGAGGCAGAGACAAGAGAAAACGTAGAAGAGGCGACACGATGAGACGAGACAAATGAGAAAGACAAAGAGAGAAGGACCAGGAGAGGGGAGGAAGAGACAACAATTAGGAGAAAGACAGAGAGAGGGCTAGAGATGGAGCGGACAGTGAGAGACGAGAGACAAAAAGAGAGTGAGGAGAGAGCAGGGACAGAGAGAGCGAGAACTAGAGAGAGAGACATAGAGCCAGAGAGAGGGACCAGAGCACCAGAGTCCGCTCAGGACGATTAGAGTATCCAAGAGGAGAGGGACAGAGAGAGAGACAAAGAGGGGAGGCAAAAGACACGAGAGAGTATAAGAGGAGGGACAGAGCCAGAGAGGACAAAGAGAGGACAGAGAGAGGACAGAGGGCCAGAGGAGGAAGAGGAGAGAGAAAGAAAGACAGTGAGATTAGAGGGGACAGATTAGACAAAGAGAAGATACAGATAGAGAGGGACAGAGAGAGACAAAGAAGAGAAAGACAGAGAGAGAGAAAGAGCAGGGAGGAGGGAGACAAGAGAAAGACAGAGAGAGGGACAGAGAGAGGGACAGAGAGAGAGACAAAGAGAAAGACAGAGAGAGGGACAGAGAGAGGGACAGAGAGAGAGACAAAGAGAAAGACAGAGAGAGGGACAGAGAGAGGACAGAGAAGAGAGAGGACAAAGGAGAAAGAAGAGATTGAGGGACCCCGAGAGAGGGACCCAGAGAGAAGGAGACAAAGGAAGAAAGACAGAGAGGGACAAGAGAGAAGGAGAGAGAGGAGAACCAAAGAGAGAAGACAGAGGAGGGGACAGAGAGAGGGACAGAGTGACAGAGAAAATGAGAGAAAGACAGAGAGGGGGACAGAGAGAGGACTATGGTAGAGAGAGACTAAAATGAAGAAGGACAGGGGAGAGGGACAGAGAGACAAAGAGAAAGACAGAGAGAGGGACAGAGAGACAAAGAGAAAGACAGAGAGAGGGACAGAGGAGAAGAGAGGAGAAAAAGAGGAGAGGGAAAGAGGGACCCAAAGATAAATGATCCTAGAGAGAAAGACAAGAAGAGGCGACATTGAGAAGAGGGGAGAGAAAAGGAAAGGAGAAGAAGAAGAAAGACAAGGAGAGAGGGACAGAGAGAGGTACAGAGAGTAGGGACAGAGAGCAGGGACAGAGAGAGGACAGGGAGAGACAGAGGGGACAGCGTGGAGAGAGGGACAGAGGAGGGGACAGAGAGAGGGGGAGAAACAGAAAGAAAGAGACAGACAAACAGACAGAAAAGAGAGAGACCGAGACACAGAATGAGAGACACAGAGAGAGACAGACAGAGGAGACAGACATAGAGACAGAGAGAGAGGAGAGGGACAGAGAGAAACAGACAGGAGAGAGGGGACAGAAGAGCGGAGGGACAGAAGAGAGGGACAGAGAGAGGAGAGGGACAGAGGAGAGGACAGAGGATGGAGAGAGGAGGGGAGAGGACAGAGAGAGAGACAGAGAGACAGAGATTGAATATGCTGTCCACTCACTTCTACTATGTCATCGTCGAAGAGCAGCCAGAATCCGTGGCTTTTCACTATGGTAATGTAATGACCTCTGTTTGGACCACTGTGGACAGAGAGGACAGGGTTGAACACACACACACACACACACACACACACACACACACACACAAACACGCACGCACGCACGCACGCACACACACACACACACACACACACACACACAGACACAGACACACAGACACAGACACAGACACACACACAGACACAGACACACAGACACAGACACACACACACAGACACAGACACACAGACACACAGACACACACAGACACACACACAGCCGGCTGGCCAGCTACCCTACCTCCCTCCTACCCACTCTCCCACGCACTCTCCCTCCCTCCCTCTCCTCACCTGCCACAGTGAACCACCACAGCCACCAGGTCGTACATGCGGTCGGGGTTGGTGGCGTCCCCGGATGTGTTGAAGAGGCGGAGCTCCAGGGGGAAGACCACGCGATAGGACAGCTTAGTGTAGCGGTGGAGCTGATCCATGTACTTGAACCTGAGAGGAGAAGGAGAGGATGAGAGGAGGAGAAGGAGAGAGGAGGAGGAGAGGAGAGAGGAGGAGGAGAGGAGAGAGGAGGAGAGGAGAGAGAATGATGAGGAGGAGAGAGGATGATGAGGAGGAGAGAGGATGATGAGGAGGATGAGGAGGAGAGAGGATGATGAGGAGGAGAGAGGATGATGAGGAGGAGAGAGGATGATGAGGAGGAGAGAGGATGATGATGAGGAGAGTAGGAGGAGGAAAAGAGAGTTGTGAATTGTTGGAAGGGTTGAATGTTGAATCTTGCAGAAGGATCTCGTGCTGCGTTTTGTGTCGAACCTCTTTAAGTGGAGGGCAAGGATC
>BROE01000023.1:8596924-8611844 GCA_036571765.1 Plecoglossus altivelis | reverse complement strand
ATAGTCCAATATAGAAAACCAAAGCAGCCAATAGAAGACTGTGCTGATGAGTACCACTTACGTTAACCAATCCAAAGTAGTGTTCATTTACGGGAAACTGTTCCGGTCCAATCTCCTTCTCTAAGGCTGAGGCGTTCGCGCCCTGAAGGAAGTCAGTCAGTCAGTCAAAAGAAACTAAGCTCTTGCTCACACACACACACGCACACACTCTCTCTTTCTCTCGCTCAGATGTAGAGGCAAGTTCAGAGGGTGTGGGGTGAGGATGGGGGAGAGTGCATGGTGCGGATGGGGGAGGGTGCGGGGTGAGGATGGGGGAGAGTCTGGGGCAGTGCTGTAAAATCCCAGCCTGTAAATGGAACTATTGTGAATCTGTATTTCTGCTAACACGCAAGATAATGACACTTTTGTTGACCAACCCATCAACCAATAGAGCGAGCTTTTTAAAAAGCTGCTGGTCACAGCTAAAAAGTCGGAGAGAATGATGTGAGGGTGTGAAGAAGGAGAGAGTAGCGAAGAGACAGATGGGGGGGGGGGGGGGGGGGTGTAATTTCTCACTGACATCTGTCTGATCTTCCAGGGCTTTCACTGACAAGCAACTGAGATTTGTAGCCAACGGCCACTGCAGAGATAAATGACTTCTCCTGCTTAATCTGGGGCTTTTAGTTCGGGAGAGAGGAGGAGAAAAAACAGCCAGCGGACTCGACATAGTGTGCGAACTCGTGTTCTAGAATGAATCCACTCACACTGTCATAATGGAACAAGTGCGTTCTGCCTCCGGTAGTCGAACTACGTCCTTCAGTCGGATGGACGTAGTACTACCTCGCAAAGCCAATGTTTTCGAGTCCTATTGCTTGACTTGAGAAAAATAAACACGAGGCTATTTGACTACGCAGAGAGACCCCTCTTAGCTAAACTGAGCGATTAAAAAGGTCCTTTTGGCACTGTTGCTGTTACATATAGAACAAAGCAAATAGCAATACATCAGCAGAAACCGTAGTATTGGTTGCTAGTTAAAAAAAAAAGATCCTTGACCTTTTTCAGAAACGGACAGTTGGTAAGACAGTTGCAAAGCTAATGTTATTTAGCTACAACATTCCAGCCAAATAGAAAGTGATACAGCGGGCGGGCTAGGGTACGCTAGTTTTGCTAATCTTGTTGATCCATCTTGCTAGCATACGTCGGCAAAACAAACCACCGTCATTCGTAATATGAATACTTAGAATAGACACATCGACAGAGACTTACACATTAAAGGGCTAACAATCTCTCATGGATCCGCTTTGACGAGCGAATCTCTGGCATGCAACATCTGAAATAGTTACCAAGCAGGCTAACCGGGCAACTTTCTGAAAATCATGTTAATGACTCCGGGGTAAGCTAACTCGCTAGCTAGCATGGTTACGCTAGCTACGCGCAGAGGACGGACCGTCACACTCTCACACAGTCCAACACACACACACACACACCATAATTATGCCATACCATCGTACAAATCGAGGCAATCTTTCGGACTGTCATCAGTATTTCCATCCGTATGCCGCCATATTGGACCGAACCCCAATTTTAAAATGTTGACAGCCGAGGGGGCTGTATAGTTCCGGTAGATCCCTGTGCCTGTCCAGTTTGAAGGATGAAGGATTGTTGACGATGAACAAATCCCAACTCTATAGGAGCACTCGTTTTAATATACAGCATGTGGTGGGAAGGCGGCGTTGTCCTTTTTTCATACGTGAGTGACCCATGATGCAAACGATCCACCCTATCGGGCGAAGCTTGTGCCAGAAATCGAGAACGAGCTGTGTGAACGGCTTCTAATAGGTTGGTTTTGAGGCTCGAGAGAACTGGAACGAGAACGAGGCAATGCACGCGGATTAAAACGCACGCGCACTCAGCTGATAATGCAAATAATACGAGTACGTTTTATTTGGTATTGTAACGTTGAATGTAGACAACGTTGTCATTTTAACATTACATTTTAACATTTAAAATGTAGAAATCATCAAATTTGACAGACGAAAATAATACATTTGCGTTGATTATATCTAGTGTGGCAATTAGTTTAGATTCAGTTAAAGAGAAAAGTATTGAATTTATGATCCAAAGAAATAATGATATACTGAGAGAAATCCATTAAATTGATCAGATCAACAAACAAAAGTATCTTATCAATAACTCAAAATATTCAAAATAAACGAAATAATCTACCTTCCAGTTCTACAAAATCAGTTTTAAAAAGTGAAGGAGTTGCCATGGTTGCATTTGTGTGCTTGGTCAGCAGGTTTGCCTGCTGCTGGCTGGATCAGTATAAATTCACGCCTCTTTTTGTCACAACTCCCTCGATGTTCTAAGCTCTTCACTCGAGCGATTTCCTCTCCTTCATGACAAGGACTGGATCTGCTTGTCTCGGCGTCTCATATTTAGACAGAGAGGCGAGCAGGATGCACGTATGAAAACCCCCCTCGGGCTGTGAGTGGAATTTCAGAAGACGGAATTTCAGATGTCTGTTTCTCCTGACACACTAACCCCGCGCGCCTTGAAGGACTACGCTTTTCTCCAGATCACTTGTTGACCCTTCAAGCACGAGAGGACTGGACAGACCACTTGACCCGACGACCGCGCGCAGACAAAGGACAGAGGGATTGTGCTGGCTTTACCGGATAGTTATCGTTAAGGTTATCATGGGCGAGACACTCTACGGAATCTATTAACGGAGGGGGGGAAAGACACTTCGCATTCCCAGACACACAGCCGATAAGACGGGTTTTCCAATGCGTCTTCTTAACGACCAACCAAGAACAATGAATAGTGGTTCTAGCAACTTTCTGCTAGTTCCTATACCGGAGTATCCCGTTTTAGACTGCGTGCCAAATAAAAACGTTAAAATCGTTGTTCTAGGAGCCAGCAACGTCGGGAAAACAGGTATGTCGAAAGTCACAAGTGGAACTTTTTAAATGTGCACATACATAGCGAGGTACACAGTATGAATCGTCAGTGAGTTTTGAACACTACGGTAAACCATTAAAACGATGGTTTGTCAACTGTTTGATCACAGATACATTTTCGATCATAATAATTTAACCACATTAAATCTGGCCTAACCAAGGCAATTGGAAACGATTTATTGTAGCCTCTCAAAAAAAAAAAAACAACTCACATTGAGATAAGCCCTCGCGCCTCTGTCTGGTGATCCCAAGCTTAGCTATGAACATTTTCATTAATCTCTCGAGCACTTAGTTTAGTCTGGATGTGTGTCGGTGTGTCATGAAGGGCCAGAGTGTGTAGTGACCCTGACCCGCCAGCAGGGGGCAGCAGACAGGGGCACTCCCCCAGACAGCTGTTGAGAGGGTCAATAACTCGGATGTTGGGATTTTCTGTTCGCTCGAGGAGGAGACTGTTATGACAACTATGAGCACGTGAAAATCAGCTTTGTTGCTTTTGTGAAAGTCGAAACAGCTTTCGAAGCGTTACTCACTGAAAACATGTTTCCTCGCAGCTTTGATAGTCCGATTTCTCACCAAAAGGTTCATCGGTGACTATGAAGCAAACACGGGTAAGTTGCAATAACACTCATTAGCATTCCCCACTATTCAGTCACTGATTGTATCTAACACCATAGTACATTCTGAACAGTCCTAATGGTGTCCTTCTACTTAGACAGTAGTGTTACCTAGCAAATACACTAATGACGTTTTCTTACCCCAAGGCCTGGTAATAAACTGAAACAATGACATATTGTTCCCATAGCACAGTATTAAACTCATTAAGATGCCTTCGAATTCCACCACACAGCAGTTAACTGAGTTTGATTACAGTTCCATTCCAACGTTCCATCGTTCCAAAGTTCCGTCCCGGACTCATTCCGGTTGCTTCCAGTTCCAGTAGTTCAGTGACGGTCTCTCTCTCTCTCTCTTGGTCTCTCTCTCTGTGGCAGGTGCTCTGTATTCCAGGAAGATCAGTGTGGATGGAGAGCAGGTTTCTCTCCAGGTGCAGGACACCCCCTGTGTCTCTCTGCAGGTCAGCCTGGCTTGGTTTACTGTCTCTCACTCACTCACTCACTCACTCACTCACGCAGTCACTCACTCACTCACTCATTCACACACACACACACACACTCACGCACTCTCTCACACACACACTTTCTGTTGAATTAGAAGTTGCACGCACACACACACACACCCTCTGTCTGTCTGTCTGTCTATCTTGTGGGCATGCTGGAAGACAGGCAGACAGACAGTTCAGCCATGAGCATGTGTAGTGGATCAAAAGACAATCAATCTGAACTGGGGAACACTTACGATGTTGTTATGGTGACCGGGCTGTCAATCATACTGAGCATTACATCACAATGGTCTGTTCTACATCGCCTTGATCTTTCAGAACTCTATCTTATTCATCTTCATGAGATTTGTGTCTGCACACGGCTATTTCTACCTCAGGGAGTGTCGAATTATCTCATTAGCTTTGAGAGGAAAGGTTTCAGAATGTGGTTGTTGTAAACAAACCAGGAGGTCAGGGAGATAAAGAGGGGCGTGCTGGTTGGCACGTATTACCCAGAATGCCCTGTCCATATCTCTGGGAAGGAACCGCAGTGACCTCACTTCCTCCCGCCGTATTTGGGCAAATCTTCACAGGCAGAAAACNNNGTCTCTCTCCCTCTCTCTCTTTCCTTCTTTCCCTCTCTCGCTCTTTCTCACTCTCTCTCTCTCTCTGTCTTTCTCTCTCTCTACCTCTCTATTTCTCTCTCTCTCTTTGTCTCTCTGTCACTCTCTCTCTGTCTCTCTCTCTCTCTCTTTGTCTCTCTATGTCTCTCTCTCTCCCCTTCCAGGATGATCCCGAAGGACTTTATTGTCAGGAGCAGATCAACAGGTCTATTTACTGGGCGGATGGATACGTGCTGGTGTTCTCCATCACAGACCACAGCAGTTACCGCACCATCCAGCCTCTTTACCAGCACGTCAGACGCATACACCCCGCAGGGAACATTCCCGTCATCCTGGTGCGTGTCTGGGTGTGTGATTGGTGGGTGTGTTCCCGTGTGTCAAGGTGTGTGATTGGTGGGTGTGTCCCCGTGTGTCAAGGTGTGTGATTGGTGGGTGTGTCCCCGTGTGTCAAGGTGTGTGATTGGTGGGTGTGTCCCCGGGTGTCAAGGTGTGTGACTTGCTGGATAACTGGCTCACCCACCCCTCTCCTCCCTCTCCTCCCTCCCTCCCTCCTTCCCTCCAGGTGGGGAACAAGTCCGACCTCCTCCGTGCCCGCCAGGTGCCGTCGGACGAGGGAGAGGCGCTGGCGTCCTCCCTCGGCGGCGCCTACTTCGAGGCGTCGGCCAGAGAGAACCACGATGGGGTGCACGCCGCCTTCCTTCACCTGTGCCAGGAAGTGAGCCGCGCGCTGGGCGGGGGGAACGGAGAGAAGAGGAAAGGGGGCTTACACCTGGCCCGCCCCAAGTCCCCCAACATGCAGGAGCTCAAGAGAAGGTTCCGGCAGGTGCTCTCGTCTAAAGTGAAGTCGGCCACCGCGCTGTGATGTAACCCTGGCGATGGCGCCTGGTAACGATGCAACGGACCGGGGAGGGGGAGGGGGGTGAGGGGGGTGCGGGGAGGATGGAAGGGGGGGGAGGATCCGTTCCCGGACTCTTCCGGAGCCTTGTGATGTCACCTGAGAACAGCCTGGTGCCGTGTTCCATGGAGACGTGTTCCGGAACGTTCTCATCTCTCTTCCTCTGGAAGGAACAGAGCGAAGAAACAGCAGCTGGTGCGTCACCGAACGACAGATCACGCACGGTCATCAAGACATTTTGATTGACAGGTCCGACCAGCCAATGGCAGGCCTCTCTGCGTCCCTTTTCAGTCCTCAGCGACTGGGCTGAACGAATCAATCGACTCTTTTCACGTTTCAATTCCCCAAACCAAACCCATTCCTAGATAACAACATGGACCGTTATGTCATTTCAACTGTACGCAAAACTTTTATCTTGATTTTGTTGTTTTTAAACCTTCACTCAGCTCAACCTAGCTCCGCTTCCCCCCCAGAGAAACCCCCTAACTACAGATCTTGGGTCAGATATCACAGCCCAGACCCCCAACCATAACCACCAGGGAGGAAATAACTTAGCTGACCACAGAGCAGTGAAGGGCGGGAAAACAAATATCTGAAGATACTGAGGGAGGAGGGAGGAGAAAGAAAAGAGAATTCTTCTGCCTCGCTCTCTCTCTGTGTCCCCTTTCACCCCAGGCTAAGACACTGGAACATCTAGAGGACATCAACTACTACACTCTTATCTAAATATATGTAACATATCCAAACATCACCCCAAAATATATACATTTACTTACAAAATACATTTCTTATTGGCATGAAGGGGGACAAAAACCAATGTCTTCATGACGTATTTTTCTTCATTTGGCTGGACGAAGCGATGTGGAAATGTTGCCCTTATAAAGAACAGCAGATGATCAGGAGGGGAAAGAGACGTTCTGATGTGAGATCTGTGTTCCGAGTGAAGAAACCAGCTGTAATTAGGCTAAAAACCACATAGTGGAAGAACCATCTGTTGGAATAATGAGTCGCAGTTCTGAACCGTTTCTGACTGTTGAGACACAAAAAGATTCAGAAAACTCCGAAACGGGCTTTTGTACATTTGTGTTTGTTTGTTTGTTTAAGGCTCAGTGTGTATTGGTAAAAACCCTGCACTGTTGAAACTGAGGTCGGTTCATTTTGTAAGTGTTTTAAGTTCCACATGTTATTGTACTTTCCAGTTCAAGATGTTCCTACAGCCTGTAGGACTCAAGGCTGCTTTTGTGTGATTTGTGTTTCTGCACGTGTGTGTGTATTAGAGGACGCGTGTGTGTGTGTGTATTAGAGGATGTGTGTGAGTTGTGTGTGTATCTTAATGCACGATTGTGTGTGTGTGTGTATTAAGAGATGTGTGTGCAGTACTGTTTACTAAGGAGGGTGTTGTGTGTGTGGTTAGTTACATGGAGAAATGCCTGTGTGTTGTTTGGAGTTATCGTTCCATAACCCTCACCTCCTTTTGGGTGTTCAGATGTTTAACATCACTTTTGGTCGTCTTGCCTTTCTTCATCACTTACCTAAACTCAGGAGAGTTGTCAAAGTATGACATAAACACACACCACATCACGACACACACACACACCACATCACACACACCACACTGTACGTAAACACACACACACATTTACTTGTAACAACACACACCCACCACACACACACACACAGCATGTACAATGAAGCAGCACGACGCACAAACAGCGCACTAAACACACCACCTAAGAAACGCCAAACACAAAGTGCCATTCTACTAAGGGCACAAGCAGACCTGATGAACGATCCACTACAATTCCCTCTGTCATCTGGGGGCATTTCCCTCTCTCTGACCCGCCTGCCTCCCCTGGACTCTCCATCCGCCACTAACACACATAATCTTCCCTCCCCCACACTGAGCCTTCACCCTCGACCTCTGACCCCAGAAAAGCTCACACACTCTCTTTGTGTCGGCAAAGGCTCGTCTCCCAGTGAGTGTGTGTCGAGTGTGTGTCGAGTGTGTGTCGAGTGTGTGTCGAGTGTGTGTCGAGTGTGTGTCGAGTGTGTGTCGAGTGTGTGAACCAGAAGAAACATGATGTGGTCGTCATGATGGCATTACATCGGAAGCCGGTGTTGCTCCTTAATACTATATGCGAATAAAGATCAATCATAACGACAAATATAAGATATGGGAAATTACTTTCCCAAGTTTTTTTGTGACACACACGCACAAACACACGCACAAACACACACAAGAAACGCACAAACACAAGGCCATCTACAGCACAGCAACCTGATAACGACAAATTCCTCTGCATCTGGGGGCATTCCTCTCTCTGACCCCTCCTCCCCTGCCCCCCCGCCAACACACTCTCTTCCCTCCCCCACACTGAGCCTTCACCCTCGACCTCTGACCCCAGAAAAGCTCACACACTCTCTTTGTGTCGGCAAAGGCTCGTCTCCCAGTGAGTGTGTGTCGAGTGTGTGTCGAGTGTGTGTCGAGTGTGTGTCGCTGTGCAGACATCGGAGCCGTGTGCCTTAATACTTTGCGAAAAAGTCAATAAACGACAAATTAGTCTGGGAATTATTTCCCCAGTTTTTGTATTTTCTTCACACGTGCACGCACACGCACACACACGAGCGCTCAAACACGCATTCACACACACACATGAGCGCTCAAACACGCACTCACACACACATGCTCAAACACGCATTCACACACACACACACGCTTAAACACGCACTCACACACACACACATGCTCAAACACGCATTCACACACACACACGAGCACTCAAACATACACTCACACACACACACACGCTCAAACACTCATTCACACACACACGCTGCTGCCAACTTAAAGACCCTCTTCCTAATAGTCTCCATTCCATTCCGCTCATTGCAGGAACGATCTTTCAAACAGACACCCAGTCTTCCCAAACAGCTCAGGGTCAGAGAGCGCCTTATTGTAACTGTAACACTGTCACACCGCTACACACAATTCCACTGTCCTCCAAGAATGCGTGTGAATGATTGTGTTTAGGCTATATTCAGACTGGCGGAAGAACGATTTTAACAGTCGGGCAGCCCATTTCAAATCGCTATTTCAGTAGCAGACACTTACAGTAGCTGACCTCCAGGCTTTTAGCATTAGCAGATGAACGGCACAGTGAATGAAAACCTAAATCAGTTAATGATTAAGGCAGGAGCAGTAAATACCACAGAAGAAGACTCAAGCGAGTCCGGAAATCCCCAAATAGTAGCAGACAGGTAAAGCACCACAGAAGAAGAGAAAGTAGTAACAGTCAGATAAACACCAGAAGAAGAACGGCCTGGACATCAACACACAGTTTAACACCACAGTAGAAGGAATCCCCCTTCAACAGTAGCAGACAAATATTTACCATAGAAGAAGAAATGGCCAAACAGAGGAACACCTCTGACATCTTAACCCTTCGTGTTTCACAGAGTCACTTTGGCTTGTTTCCTCTGCAGGAAAGCAGAAGTTGACCTGTCTGTGTTAACCAGGCTCATATCTAGAACGCATCAGATTCAGGCCAGTCACGGATCTCTGTGTTGTATAAGCTGATCTCCTCGCTAACGTTAGTCAAGCTTGGCTAGCGAGTGCTGCGTGTGTGTGTGCTTGTGCAGTGTGTGTTTAAATGAGTGTGTGTGTTTGTGTAGTGTGTGTTTAAATAAGGACGTGTGTTTGTGTGTGTTTGTGCAGTGTGTGTTTAAATGAGTGTGTGTGCTGTGTGTGTGTGTGTTTGTGCAGTGTGTGTTTAAATGAGTGTGTGTGTTGTGTGTGTGTTTGTGCAGTGTGTGTTTAAATGAGTGCGTGTGCTGTGTGTGTGTGTTTAAATGGGTGTGTGTGTGTGTGTGTTTAAATGAGTGCGTGTGTGTGTGTGTTTAAATGTGTGTGTGTGTGTTTAAATGAGTGCGTGTGTGTGTGTGTTGCGTGTCTATAGTGACAGGGGATCAGTAAAAGAACCCTGGTTACCAAGATTCCCATATTACAAGACACAGGCTTGCCCTCTTGTGTGTAATAATAAGATAAAACACACACACATCCTTCTCCGCACTTTTCCAGGACAATGTACTGCATGTACTCTTCTCTTCTGTGGCCTCCGTCTAACTCTCGCTCGCTCGCTCGGTCACACACACACACACACACACACACACACACAAACACACACACACACACACGCACGCACGCACGCACACACACACACACACACACACAGACACACACACACACACACACACACACACACACACGCTGGTCCTAGTAAAACAGAAGCATATGGAATCCATTCATCTTTCCAGGTACACTAAAGCTTCTACTGCTACTCACTTCTATACTGTGTGTGTGTGTGTGTGTGTATGTGTGTGGTGTGTGTGTGTGTGAGTGTGTGTCTGTGTGGCTATGTGTGTGTGTGGCTATGCGTGTGTGTGACTGCATGTGTGTGTGACTGTGTGTGTGTGTGTGTCTATGTGGCTATGCATGTGTGTTGTGTGTGTGTGTGTGTGACTGCATGTGTGTGTGTGTGGCTATGGCGTGTGTGGCATGCATGTGTGTGTTGTGTTGGTGTGGACTCATTGTTTGTGGGCTAAGTGTGTGTGTGGCTATGTGTGTGTGTGTGTGTGTGTGACTGCATGTGTGTGTGTGTGGCTATGTGTGTGTGTGGATTCCCCAGAGAGGAGAAACAGAGAGTGCCATATGTGTATTTTTCCACATCATTTCTACTGATATTTCCCTCCCTATGGTCTCTCCCTCCTTCTCTTTCCCTCTTTCTCACACTTCCTCACTTCATCCATCCCTCCCTCCCCCACACCCTTACTTAACTTCCTCTCTCTCCCTCTCTCCCCCTCCCGTCCCTCCCTCCCTTCTCTCTCCCCCTCCCCCCTTCATCCTCTCTATCTCCCCCTCCTCCCTCCCTCGCCTTCCCCCCTTTCCTCTCCCCACTTCCCCTTCCTTCTCTCCTCCACCCCCTCCATTCTTTCCCGGCTCCACCCCCCTTCCTTTCTCCTCCTCCCTCCCCTCTCCCTTCTCCCCCTCCCCTCCCTCCCCTCTCCCTTCTCTCCCCTCCCCTCCCCTCCCCTCCCTCTTTTCTGGGGTTCTACGGGATTCTGATGATGCCGCCAGACTTTGGCTCCTCGGACACATTTTTGTTTGTTGTGGAATCTTGACAGGGAGGTTGACGTGGCATGCGGTCGTCCAGATCGCGTTCCAGATCGGAGAACCTGGAACTTAGAACCCAAATTCCCCAAGAAGGGCATGGCAAATACAAATGTTGTTATCATCACCAGATCAAAATGCCTCTGAACAAAATTGGATGAATGCAACCAATCAGAGCAACATGTCAAATTGATCGTTTACCAAAAGGCTCTCCTGTGTACAGTCACTCAGATTAAACCCGCCTTCATATCAGATAAACTATTGTGATTGGCTTGACCAGATTCTGGCTGGAGGGAAATCAGTTTGAATGGGTGAGTGCCCAGACCAATCAGCCAAAGGGAACACAATATGAAGAAGCTAGTATTGTTTGGTTACCTAATTCCAAACCCAGAGCTGAGCACTTAACCCTAAACTACAAAAGTAGGTTTTTAGTGAGTATTTGTTTACTGTACATGTAACACTGGGCACCCTGTGTCTGGAAAGGATTTGGAGACCGCTGCAGTTTTTCATTTTTTAAATAATTGTGAAAGACAATTCTGAGTGAGAAACTGAAGAAGAAAACTAACTGTTGTCTCTTAAAATGTGTCCCTTCTGTCTTTCTAAAAATGGTCCTTATCGACTTTATTTTCATGACAGAAAATAGTGCAGAAGTCCATCCGTTCTTTTCAGATCCACATGTCAACGAGTGTTTCAAACGGCTTCTAACATTATACCACACAGTTGCATGGAAATAATCTTAAAGAATAATAATAATGTAAATTCACAGTACGAACACCATAAGATGGGGTGATGGGAGGAAGAGTGACGTAGTTGTGAGTTTGGTCCACTGTCTAGTAGGAAGGACAACTACTCTCTCTCTCTTTCCTAATAAGCAGATGTTGACTCTCCTCTCGCTCACCCCTGTCTACCCCTCCTTTCCCTCCTCGTCATCCCTCCATCACACCCCTGTCCCTTGAGTGCTGTCACCAACCCAACCAATGAGATGGCTTCGCTCGATGAATACGAATGATGACTTCCTGTCTTCCTGATCGCCTGGAACCATGCTGAAGGTCGAGGTTAAAAAGTTCTTTAGATCAGAGAGGAGGGGAGGGGAGGAGGGGGGGAGAGGAGGAGGAGGAGAGAGGAGGAGAGAGAGAGGGAGGGGTAGGAGGGGAGAAGAGGAGGGGAGAGAGAGGAGGGGAGGAGAGGACGGGGGAGGAGCAGGAGGAGAGAGCGGTTTGAAGAGGGGAAAGAGAGAGGAGGGGAGGGGAGGGGAGGAGAGGAGGGAGGGGGAGGAGAGAGGAGGGGGGAGGGGCAGGGGAGGAGAGGAGGGGGGAGGGGAGGAGAGGAGGGGAAGAGGGGAGGGAAGAGGAGGGGAGGGGGAGGGCGGAGCGAGAGGAGGGAGGGAGGAAGAGAGGAGGGAGGTTGGGAGTAGGGAGAGGGAGAGAGGGGGAGGAGAGGGAGAGAAGAGGAGGGGGGGCGAGATAGGAGGGAGGGGGAGGAGAGGAGGGGGATAGGGGAGGAGTAGGAGGGGAGGGGGAGGAGAGGAGGGGAGAGAGTGAGAAAATAGGTATTGAATAGACAGATACATGGACACAATAGATAAATATTCCCTGTTAAAAGAGTGAGTGTAGGACTGTGTAGCAATGCAAAACCTCCGTTTGCGGGTTAGAGAGTCGGGAAGAGTAAGGGAGGACCAAGAAAGGAGGAAAAGAGAGAAGAAGAGAGAAAAGAGACTCAGGCGGAGGACAGGAGGAAGGAGGGAGGGAGCACGAAAGCCAACAGAACGAGGGAGGGGAGGAACAGCGGAGGGCAGGAGGACGAGATGAGGTGTCACTCGCCTCAGAGAGAAGGAGGAGGAGCGAGAGGAGAGAGACAGAGGAGGAAAAGGCAGGAGGTCGGAAGGAGGGGGAGGGGGGGACAAGGGAAGTAACGGAAGAGAGGGAAAGTGAGTTCAGATGGAAAGCATTTCTGGAACCCGAGTTTCTCTGGGATGGAGTAGAAACACAGAGGGAGAAGAGGGAGACAGAGGAGGCGAGAGAGAGACAGAGAGGGAAAGACAGAGATGGACGAGAAGAGGGAGAGGAGAAAGGAAGACAGAGGAGGGAGAGGAAGAGGGAGAGAGAAGAGGGAGAGAGTGAAGAGAAAGGGGAGACAGGAGATGGAGGAGAGCAGCGCTTGCAAAAGAGATGAGAGGGAGGAAATAGATGACGTGATAGAACAACACTCACAGGGGGAAATAAATATAAAAAAGGGACTTGGCCGTCTTCAATATACACAACCCCACGTGTGTCAAGGGTGTGTGTCATTTGACTCATATAGGGAGTGTGTCATCATCGTTTTCAACCTTACTGTCAAACCAAACTCCCACTCCCCTCCCCTCTTGTCTCACTTTTAACCCTCTGCAGTCCAGCCTCCAGCCAGACCCACACATCTGGACCGGAAGAGGAGGGGAGATAGGGAGGGAGTGAGGGAGGGAGGGAGGGGTGAGAGTGAGAGAAAACGAAGAGAGAGAGAGAGTAGAATCAGATAAAGAAGTGAAACAGACCAGAGTCTTGCCTGGCCTCGACAACGGTGACATTCTCCCATTAGAACATTAGGGTTGTTTGTGCCTCAGCCTTATCAACGATGGAACACAGCAGCAACAGAATCTGTTTTCTATCATTCCGTTCCCCAGAGTTCCAGAATGAAACTTCATGCTCTGTAGAGTTCTACCATTAAGATCCAAGGCAGGGTAAAGTCAACAAACCAACCCCCTTTTCCCTCGGAACTGCTAGGTTGCTTGGATTGCTGTAATATGCTGCCCCCTAGCGTCCGAAAGAGGGACGTGACAATGAGGACAGCGTTGCACCGGAGAGAAGGGAGAGATATTGGTCCTAGGAACACATTCAAGGTCGCTATTATGTCATTTAGACTGGTCAATTTCTTTCGGTGACACATTTTTAGCTTCAAATATTTTCGGGTTATGTGTTGTAGACTCCATTTTTTGGAGTCTGACTTTTCCGTTCGAATTTAAGCGGCCAGAATTTTCTTCTTTTTTTTAACGTATGAAGCTCGAATTGTTATTGTTTTATGAATTTTACTATTCAAATTTGAGCAACCTGAAATTCTGGGCCTTGAATTTTCATATATTTATAATTAGAATTTCAAGAGGAGTATTCAAAACCAACAAATTCGGTAGTGTTTACGTTTCGGTATTAAGTATTCAATGGCTTTTAAATCTCAAAACATGTGTGTGATTTTCCTGTGGTGACTTGGCCTTGGCTCTGAGGCGAGCGGGATTCACCACTACATCTGCCATCGCCAAAGCGAGACTGTAAAAGAGGAAAGCGAGAAAGAAGAAAGTTACTTAACTCAACAAAGTTAATCAGAACCTTTCGAGACAGCAGAACCCATGATGGAATGTTGGAACGTTGACAGTTCCGTTCCACTGACAGGTTCTCGAACCTTCCAAGTGGACAAAATAAAGAGGAAAGACAGACTTGACGTGATTTATCCATGACAGATGGGCCAGTTTAGAGACGTCTGTTTCACGCTTGACGATTGTAAAATAACGAACTCCAATTTTAAAACTAAGTAATAATGGAAGAAGAAAAAAACATGTAAGGTTCTTGGCTGTCAATCAGTTGGGGTTAAACTATACCTAATCGCTGGATTCAGAAATCATTTTTTTTCTCTCTCTCCTCAACACAATTGAGGAAGAAAATCAGATTTGTGAGAAGAGCCCGAAACCAATAAGGATTAGCCTCAGTTAGTGGGGTCGTTCAGCACTATGAAAATAGAATGGATTTCTCACGTTGCTGAAAGTGTCATTGGAGATTGGATTTAATATAAGCTGCCTGCAGGTCACTTGTCCACGCTCAGCACACACCACACACACACACACACACACACACACACACACACACACTAATTTTATGAGACGATTTTGAGAGGATTATATTAAGCACGCGCTCTGAAACTCACCTGTCGGTTATGGCGCGCGTCATCTTGCCTTGAGTCTGTGAGTTCGTCAATCAGTTGGGGTTAGGTGTGGTTGGCATAGTTGTGTATCTTAATATTACATTCTGGAGTAAGTAATCTAAAGGTCATTTCAAATGAGCTCCTGGACACCTAATCGTTAGATGTGATGAGGGTGTTCAGTAGTTCTATTTCTGTGACATTTTGGTGTAAAAGATTCGCAGCGGAGAGGAATGCAACGAGACCATCTCATCCCAG
>BROE01000023.1:8582421-8593419 GCA_036571765.1 Plecoglossus altivelis | reverse complement strand
TGCTATTTGTGGTGTGAAGACTGTGTTGTGTGAACCTGATTGTGCGGTGTGTGTGGCATTGTGTGTCTTGTGGATGCCCCAGAGAGGAGAAACAGAAGCAGTGCCGATATGGTATTTTCCACAGTCATTTCTACTGATATTCCCCTCGCCTGATGAGTCTCTCCCTCCTTCTCTTTCCTCTTTCTCACTTCCTCACTTCATCCATTCCCTCCCTCCCCCACACTTACTTAACTTCCTTCTCTTCCCTCTCTTTCCCCTTCCGTCCCTCCCTCCCTTCTCTCTCCCCCGTCCCCGTTCTCTCTCTATTCTCCCCCTCCTCCCTCCCTCCCTCCCCCTCCTTTTTTCCTCCTCTCCCACTTCCCCTTTCCTTCTCTCCTCCACCCCTCATTCTTTCCCTCTTCACGCCCCTTTCCTTCTCCCCTCCTGCCTCCCCTACTCCCTTCTCCCCCCCTCCTCCTCCCTCCCCTCTCCCCTTCTCCTTCCCCTCCCCTCCCCTCCCCTCCCTCTTTCTCTGGGGTTCTCACGGGATTCTGATGATGCCGCCAGACTTTGGCTCCTCGGACACATTTTTGTTTGTTGTGGAATCTTGACAGGGAGGTTGACGTGGCATGCGGTCGTCCAGATCGCGTTCCAGATCGGAGAACCTGGAACTTAGAACCCAAATTCCCCAAGAAGGGCATGGCAAATACAAATGTTGTTATCATCACCAGATCAAAATGCCTCTGAACAAAATTGGATGAATGCAACCAATCAGAGCAACATGTCAAATTGATCGTTTACCAAAAGGCTCTCCTGTGTACAGTCACTCAGATTAAACCCGCCTTCATATCAGATAAACTATTGTGATTGGCTTGACCAGATTCTGGCTGGAGGGAAATCAGTTTGAATGGGTGAGTGCCCAGACCAATCAGCCAAAGGGAACACAATATGAAGAAGCTAGTATTGTTTGGTTACCTAATTCCAAACCCAGAGCTGAGCACTGTAACCCTAAACTACAAAGTAAGGTTTTATAGTGAGTATTTGTTTTACTGACATGTTAATCACTGGCACCCTGTGTCTGGAAGGATTTGGGAGACCGCTGCAGTTTTTCATTTTTTAAATAATTGTGAAAGACAATTCTGAGTGAGAAACTGAAGAAGAAAACTAACTGTTGTCTCTTAAAATGTGTCCCTTCTGTCTTTCTAAAAATGGTCCTTATCGACTTTATTTTCATGACAGAAAATAGTGCAGAAGTCCATCCGTTCTTTTCAGATCCACATGTCAACGAGTGTTTCAAACGGCTTCTAACATTATACCACACAGTTGCATGGAAATAATCTTAAAGAATAATAATAATGTAAATTCACAGTACGAACACTATAAGATGGGTGATGGGAGGAAGAGTTGACGTATGTGTGAGTTTGGGTCCACTGTCTAGTAGGGAGACAACTACTCTCTCTCTCTCTTTCCTAATAAGCAGATGTTGACTCTCCTCTCGCTCACCCCTGTCTACCCCTCCTTTCCCTCCTCGTCATCCCTCCATCACACCCCTGTCCCTTGAGTGCTGTCACCAACCCAACCAATGAGATGGCTTCGCTCGATGAATACGAATGATGACTTCCTGTCTTCCTGATCGCCTTGAACCATGCTGAAGGTCGAGGTTAAAAAGTTCTTTAGATTCAGAGAGGAGGGGAGGGGGAGGAGGGGGGGAGAGAGGAGGGGAGGAGAGAGAGGGAGAGAGAGCAGAGGGAGAGATAGCAGGGGGAGAGAGGAGGGGCAGGAGAGAGAGGGGAGGAGAGGAGGGGAGGAGAGGATGAGAGGGAAGAGGGAAGAGAGGAGGGGAGGGAGGGGTGAGGAGAGGAGGGCGAGGGGGAAGAGAGGAGGGGGAGGGGGAGGGAGAGAAGGAGGGGGAGGAGGGAGGAGAGGAGGGGAAGAAGGGAGGGAGAGAGGAGGGAGGGAGGGAGGAAGGAGGGGAGGGGAAGAGGAGGGGAGCTTGGTAGTAGGGAGAGAGAGAGCGAGGGGCAGAGAGAGGAGAGAAGAGGAGGAGGGGGATAGGAGGGGAGGGGGAGGAGAGGAGGGGGAGTAGGGGAGAGGAGAGGAGGGGAGGGGGAGGAGAGGAGGGGAGAGAGTGAGAAAATAGGTATTGAATAGACAGATACATGGACACAATAGATAAATATTCCCTGTTAAAAGAGTGAGTGTAGGACTGTGTAGCAATGCAAAACCTCCGTTTGCAGGGTTAGAGAGGTCGGGAAGAGTAGAGGGAGGGACCAAGAGAAGGAGGAAAAGAGAGAGGAAGAGAGCGAAAGAGACTCAGGGGAGGTCAGGGAGGAAGGGAGGGAGGGAGGACGAAAGCCAACAGAACGAGGGAGGGGAGGAACAGCGGAGGGCAGGAGGACGAGATGAGGTGTCATCGCCTCAGAGAGAAGGGAGGAGAGGGAGCGAGAGGAGAGAGACAGAGGGAGGCGAAAGGCAGGAGGTCGGAAGGAGGGGGAGGGGGGAGGGACAGAGGGAGTAACGGAAGAGAGGGAAGTGAGGTTCAGATTGGGAAAGCATTCTGGAACCCGAGTCTTCTCTGGGGAATGGGAGTAGAAACACAGAGGGGGAGAGAGAGGGAGACAGAGAGGGAGAGAGAGACAGAGAGGGAAAGACAGAGATGGAGAGAGAGGGAGAGAGAAAGGAAGACAGAGAGGGAGAGGGAGAGAGGGAGAGAGAGAGGGAGAGAGTGAGAGAAAAGGGGAGACAGAGAGGGAGGGAAAGAGACAGCGTTGCAAAAAGGAGATGAGAGGGAGGAAATAGATGACGTGATAGAACAACACTCACAGGGGGAAATAAATATAAAAAAGGGACTTGGCCGTCTTCAATATACACAACCCCACGTGTGTCAAGGGTGTGTGTCATTTGACTCATATAGGGAGTGTGTCATCATCGTTTTCAACCTTACTGTCAAACCAAACTCCCACTCCCCTCCCCTCTTGTCTCACTTTTAACCCTCTGCAGTCCAGCCTCCAGCCAGACCCACACATCTGGACCTGAAGAGGGAGGGAGGGAGGGAGGGAGGGGTGAGAGTGAGAGAAAACGAAGAGAGAGAGAGAGTAGAATCAGATAAAGAAGTGAAACAGACCAGAGTCTTGCCTGGCCTCGACAACGGTGACATTCTCCCATTAGAACATTAGGGTTGTTTGTGCCTCAGCCTTATCAACGATGGAACACAGCAGCGACAGAATCTGTTTTCTATCATTCCGTTCCCCAGAGTTCCAGAATGAAACTTCATGCTCTGTAGAGTTCTACCATTAAGATCCAAGGCAGGGTAAAGTCAACAAACCAACCCCCTTTTCCCTCGGAACTTCTAGGTTGCTTGGATTGCTGTAATATGCTGCCCCCTAGCGTCCGAAAGAGGGAAGTGACAATGAGGACAGCGTTGCAGCGGAGAGAAGGGAGAGATATTGGTCCTAGGAACACATTCAAGGTCGCTATTATGTCATTTAGACTGGTCAATTTCTTTCGGTGACACATTTTTAGCTTCAAATATTTTCGGGTTATGTGTTGTAGACTCCATTTTTTGGAGTCTGACTTTTCCGTTCGAATTTAAAGCGGCCAGAATTTTCTTCTTTTTTTTACGTATGAAGCTCGAATTGTTATTGTTTTATGAATTTTACTATTCAAATTTGAGCAACCTGAAATTCTGGGCCTTGAATTTTCATATTCATAATTAGAATTTCAAGAGGAGTATTCAAAACCAACAAATTCGGTAGTGTTTTCGTTTCGGTATTAAGTATTCAATGGCTTTTAAATCTCAAAACATGTGTGTGATTTTCCTGTGGTGACTTGGCCTTGGCTCTGAGGCGAGCTGGATTCACCACTACATCTGCCATCGCCAAAGCGAGACTGTAAAAGAGGAAAGCGAGAAAGAAGAAAGTTACTTAACTCAACAAAGTTAATCAGAACCTTTCGAGACAGCAGAACCCATGATGGAATGTTGGAACGTTGACAGTTCCGTTCCACTGACAGGTTCTCGAACCTTCCAAGTGGACAAAATAAAGAGGAAAGACAGACTTGACGTGATTTATCCATGACAGATGGGCCAGTTTAGAGACGTCTGTTTCACGCTTGACGATTGTAAAATAACGAACTCCAATTTTAAAACTAAGTAATAATGGAAGAAGAAAAAAACATGTAAGGTTCTTGGCTGTCAATCAGTTGGGGTTAAACTATACCTAATCGCTGGATTCAGAAATCATTTTTTTCTCTCTCTCCTCAACACAATTGAGGAAGAAAATCAGATTTGTGAGAAGAGCCCGAAACCAATAAGGATTAGCCTCAGTTAGTGGGGTCGTTCAGCACTATGAAAATAGAATGGATTTCTCACGTTGCTGAAAGTGTCATTGGAGATTGGATTTAATATAAGCTGCCTGCAGGTCACTTGTCCCAGGTCAGCACACACACACACACACACACACACACACACTAATATTATGAGACGATTTTGAGAGGATTATATTAAGCACGCGCTCTGAAACTCACCTGTCGGTTATGGCGCGCGTCATCTTGCCTTGAGTCTGTGAGTTCGTCAATCAGTTGGGGTTAGGTGTGGTTGGCATAGTTGTGTATCTTAATATTACATTCTGGAGTAAGTAATCTAAAGGTCATTTCAAATGAGCTCCTGGACACCTAATCGTTAGATGTGATGAGGGTGTTCAGTAGTTCTATTTCTGTGACATTTTGGTGTAAAAGATTCGCAGCGGAGAGGAATGCAACGAGACCATCTCATCCCAGTATGGTAAGGAACTCGTTTAACGTTTTAAAAATCGTTTAAAATTATATGCCTGTCTACTCATTCCAGGCAATCGTGTTTAAAAATAAATAAATAAATAACGTCATCACTTCAAACATCCGACATGCGCCAATAAAGTGTACTTCAGGTTACATTCGCTCATCACCATTGGAGGTTGAGTACTACATGAAAACAGAGACAGTTACTTGTTTATAAAGGTTTGAACAGTCGTAAATCGTGTATGAAGTAATGTAGGCCACGCAGCCACGCCAACACCTTGATTGAGCTGTGTTCTGGATAAGGGATTAGCACAAAGAGTTTTATGCGCTGGATCATACACGAGATAATCCTATTGTAGTTTTATAGGTGTTGTACACGCTGACATCGGAGTTATGCAGGTGTTTTATCTTAAGATAAGAAGTGTATTCATTTCTCTCTCTCTCTCTCTCTCTCTCTCTCGGTAGAAAGCAGTGGTCAACACGCTAAAGTGCCCGTGAGGAACGGGAAGCTCCTTTGCGCTTGGCGCGTGCTTAGCGCGTGCTTAGTGTGTTACCCTGGAGATGCCACCATCCCCGTGTGCCTTCGTCATCTTACCTCCCACATGGAGCAGCCAACACCACACACGTCCTTCCACCGTCCTCCTCTCGCCCTCCTCCCTTCGCTCTCTCCTCCTTTCGACCTCTCTCTCTCGCTCCCGCTGTCCCTCCATCCTGCTGTGGCCCCTCCTCTTCCTGCTCCTGGCCCCTCCCCTCCCGCCCGTAGAGGCCGGCGTGTTCCGGGTGGGCGTCGTGGGGCCCTGGTCATGTGACCCCCTGTTCGCCAAGGCGCTGCCGTCCGTGGCGGCCCAGCTGGCCGTGAACCGAATCAACGCCGACCCCCAGTTCTCCCGGACGTCCACTTTTGATTACGTCATCCTGGAGGAGGCGTGTCACACCTCGCGGGCACTGGAAGGGTTCATGGGACTCTACACCAAGGCCTCGGGCTTCATCGGACCCGGTAACCCCGGGTACTGTGAGGCAGCCTCGCTTTTGGGCAAGGGCTGGAACAAGGTGAGGCTGGAGGCCTGGGGAGGCTGGGGAGGCTGGGGAGGCTGGGGAGGCTGGGGAGGCTGGGGAGAGAGGGGAGGNCACATCGTAGGTTCTTATGAAAATGTTAAAAGTCCCTCATCCCCCCCTCCTCTAACAGGCGGTGTTCTCCTGGGCTTGCGTTGGGTACGAGCTGGATGACATCCGGAACCACCCCACCTTCGCCCGGACGCTGCCCCGGCCCACCTGGGCCCTGATCAGCCTGCTGCGGTACTTCCGCTGGGCCAACGTGGGCATCATCGCTCTTCGAGCGATACGCGGGGGGAGCATGGCGGGCCAACGGTGGAGATGGGAGGAGGATAGGGGGGGGGGGTGGGATGGGCAGGAGATGAGGGGTCGGGGGATGGGAGGAGATCGAGGGGGGGGTGGGATGGGAGGGAATGACGCGGGGGGTGGGACTGGGAGGAGGATGGGTGTGGGGAGATGGGAGACTGGGAGGGGGGGTTGAACCAATGGAGCAAAAGGAGAGCAAACTGAACATTCGGTCTCATGCGTGCGCATATTGATTTCTTTTAAGATGGGGGGAGATGGGGGGAGATGGGGGGGAAGGGATCATAAGCTGGGGGGGAGATCTGAGGGGGAACGAGTGTTGGCACTAGAGAAGGCTGAGGTGAAAGTTATAGCCAGACAGGGGAACAGGGATGGTAATATGTATATAGATTAAATAGCTTCACACAGAAGCCAGGGGGATTTATGTCGGAAGAACATGGAACGTCTGTTTGGAATGCCTGAATCCGTCTCCTCGGTAACTGCGCTGTCAGTCAAGCTAGCACTGTTAAAACTGAGCTGCACCTGGGGTGTCCAAACGTCACCGTCTGACCCTGTGACCCCTGACCCCTGCTCAGGTAGCCAACTCCCTGAGGAGTCATGGGATCCCGGTGCGTCTGTGACCCATAAATCCAAAATTCGGTCCAAGACTCGCCAGCGTGAGAAGACCCTGGCTAAGCGTCCGGCAAGCATGACCGAACCTCAGACGTGAGGTCTGGAACCACAAACGTCACCTCCTACAGCCAACAGGAACTGTTGTTTGAGTATCATGCCTTCCCCCAATTCTCTCTCTCTCTCCTCTCTCTCCTTTTCTCTCCGTCATCTCTCCTCTCATTCGATGATCGAATCACCTTTCCTCCTCATCCCTTAGCCCCACCTCAATCTCCACTTCCATTTCTATCTGCCTCCGCAGTTCTCATCCACCTCACCTTTCATCTCCTCTCGGGGTACCAGGCACCCGAACGATCTCATGGCTCTCTCTCAGCATCTCACCTGTCTCTCTCTATCTCTGTCTCTATCACTGTCTCTATCACTGTCTGTCGGCTGCTCTCTTTCTTCACATCTCTTCCTCCTCCTGTACCCCCTCTTTCTCCTCCTCTTTCACATCTTTTCTCTTCACTCTCCTCTCTCCTCTCCTCTCTAATTTCTCTATATATATATAGTTACCTACCATGAATGTAACTTCTCTGGTCTTTTTTTCTTTCGCTTTCCCACATATTCATAAATCCCATCCATAATCTCATCTACTCCATCCCATTCTATCTTATTTACCTTCTCCTGTCTCCCTCCAGCCTTTCTTTTATTCTCTTCTTTGCCTTCTCACAGTATCTCCTCCCTCTTCCTCTCCTTTCTCCCACTCTTCTCTCACTCTCTTCCTCCCCCTCATCATCCTTCTCTTCCTCCCCCCCCCCACCCAGACCTCCATCAGTCCCTCCACCCACACCCCCATCAGCCCCCACCCACACCTCCATCAGCTCCCCCACCCACACCCCCACCCCACCCCCCTCTCTCTCCCCCTTCCTCTCCTCCCTCATTTCCCTCACCCCTGTCCTCCTCATCGTTCCCCACCTCATACCAGCAACTGTCTCACGCCACCCATTCCTCTCCCACATTTTCCCCTGCCCCGCCGCTCCTCCCTACCTTCTCCTCCCCTCTCCCCAACATGCACCCCACCACTCTCAACCCCACCACAACCATCCCGACCTACCAGCTCCAGAGTCATCCATCTGAGCATGACAATTCGCGCAAAAACCTTAGCTGGGCGGAGCCTCCCAGAAGCTTCTGCTGGAGACGGCTCAGGACATGCAACTGACAGACGGGCGTCTGGTGTTCCTGCCCTACGACTCTCTGCTGTACAGCCTGCCCTACCGCAACACCTCCTACCCAGCGCTGAGGGCCAACAGCAAGCTCCTGAGGGCCTACGACGCCGTGCTCACCCTCACTCTGGAGTCCCCCGGGCTCTCGTTCCACCAGGCCTTCCAGGAGGCCATGGACCACGGGGAGCTGGCCCGCACCATCCAGCCCCAGCAGGTAGGAGGCCTGAGGGGGGGTGTGGGGGCGTGGTGACCTGGGGTGGAGATGGAGGGGTGGACGGGTGTGGTTGGGAAACGAGGTAGGGATGTGTGTGTCATCTGAGGCCCTCCCCTGGTCTCCCCCTTCACACCCCCTCTCCTCTTCTGCCCCCTCCTCTCTCACCTGCCCACCCCCCTCTCCTCCCTCCCCTGGTCTCCCCCTTAAACCCCCTCTCCTCTTCTCCTCCTTTCCCTCTCACCTGCCCACGCCCCTCTCCTCCCTCTCTCCCCTCCCCTGGTCTCTCCCTTCACACCATCTCTGCTCTCCCCCCTCCTCCTCCTCCTCCCTCCCCTGGTCCCCCCTCCTGTCCTCTCTCCCCCGGTCTCCCACCCCATCCCTTCCCCTCTCCCCAGGTGTCTCCCCTGTTTGGTACCATCTACGACTCGGTGCTGATGATGGCCCATGCGGTGCGGCGGGTGAGGGAGTCCGGGGAGTGGATGTCTGGGGGGAGCCTGGTTCGAGGCAGCCGGAGCCTGGCTGTGCAGGGCTTCTCCATGCCTCTCCACACCAACGGTTCTGGGGCCGGCCTGGCCCAGTACCTGCTGCTGGACACGGACGGAAAGAATCCACACCTCTACCCCACCCACAGGTAAAGGGTGTGTGTGTGCGTGTGTGTGTGTGTATGTGTGTGTGTGTGCATGTGTGTGTGTGTTTATGTGTGTGTGTTCATGTGTGTATGTGTGTGTGTTCATGTGTGTGTGTGTGTGTCCATGTGTGTATGTGTGTGCATATGTTTGTGTGTGCGTGTTCATGTGTGTATGCGTGTGTGTTCATGTGTATGTGTGTTTATGTGTGCGTGTCCATGTGTATGTGTGTGTGTGTTCATGTGTGTGTGTGTGGGTATGTGTGTGTGTGTGTGTCCATGTGTGTATGTGTGTGCATGTGTGTGTGTGTGCGTGTTCATGTGTGTATGTGTGTGTGTTCATGTGTGTGTTTTTATGTGTGTGTGTCCATGTGTGTGTGCGTGTGTTCCAGGGTAGAGGTGGAGACCATGATGGTTCACTTCCTGGGCAGGGATATCCACTTCCCCCACGGACGAGGCCCTCGCTCAGACGCCAGCTGCTGGTTCACCAGCGGCGTCATCTGCTCTGGGGGTGAGGAGGACACACACACACACACACACACATACACACACACACACATATACATACACACACATATATACATACACACACACATACGCACATGAAGGCGCATTGGCATGAACTCACATACACACACATGAACACACATACACATGGGCTCACACATACACACACACACTGCCATGAACACACACACACACACACACACACACATGAAGATTGCTGGCTGGTTGTGTGTTGCAGGAGTGGATGTGCTGTCAGCTGTAGCAGTGTTCCTGGGTATCGTCATGGTCCTGCTGCTCTCTGTGGCTACGTCTTACCTCATCAGGTACCTGCCTGGATACACCTGCTGATATCACACACACCTGCTGATATCACACACACCTGCTGATATCACACACACCTGCTGATACCACACACACCTGCTGATATCACACACCTGTAGATACCACACACACACACCTGTAGATACCACACACGCACACCTGTAGATACCACACACACACACACCTGCAAATACCACACACACACCTGCAGATATCACACACCTGTAGATACCACACACACACACCTGTAGATATCACACACCTGTAGATACCACACACACACACACCTGTAGATACCACACACACATGTACGCTCACAACCCCTCGTTCGTTTGACCTCTGGGCGACCTCCCGTTCCCTAGGCGACGCATTAACCAGATTCGTCTGGTCCGAGGGCCCAACAAGATCCTGCTGACTCTGGATGATGTCACCTTCATCAACCCGTCGCTAAGCAACAAGGTTGGTCCTGTCTGCACTTTCCATCCATCAATAACAATGATATGGTTACTGCATGGCAGCTGTCTGTTAATCTGCTTTCTGATGAGGGTGTGAAAACGTCACAGTGGTGGTTCTGATGAGCTGGTTATGACATCACAGTGGTCGTTCTGACGAGGGTGCGTTTATGACGTCACAGTGGTCGTTCTGACGAGCTGGTTATGACGTCAAAGTGGCCTTTCTGACGAGGCTGTGGTTATGACATCACAGTGGCTGTTCTGACGAGGCTGTGGTTATGACATCACAGTGGCTGTTCTGACGAGGCTGTGGTTATGACATCACAGTAGCCGTTCTGACGAGGCTGTGGTTATGACATCACAGTGGCCGTTCTGACGAGGCTGTGGTTATGACATCACAGTGGCTGTTCTGACGATGCTGTGCTTATGACATCACAGTGGCTGTTCTGACGAGGCTGTGCTTATGACATCACAGTGGCTGTTCTGACGAGGCTGTGGTTATGACATCACAGTGGCCGTTCTGACGAGGCTGTGCTTATGACATCACAGTGGCCGTTCTGACGAGGCTGTGGTTATGACGTCACAGTGGCCGTTCTGACGAGGCTGTGGTTATGACATCACAGTGGCTGTTCTGACGAGGCTGTGGTTATGACATCACAGAAGCTGAGTCTGGACAGCAAGGCCAGCGACATCAGAAGGAGCATCTCCGAACACAGCACCAAGTCTCCCTTCTCCAGCCAATCACCTGCCACGCACGAGAACTCCAATGTGGTCATCTTCGAGGTAGGACGCCCGATTGGTTGGCTGCTCTGATGATCTGAATGCAACCACATTGACAAGCCATCGAAAGCCTATCCGGTTTAATTGATGAATCGATTGACTTCAAAAGGGGGATTGGGCGTGGTTGAAAAGACTTCCCTACGGAACCTTCAGGAACATCAACCCCAAAACCAGCGA
>BROE01000023.1:8566829-8581951 GCA_036571765.1 Plecoglossus altivelis | reverse complement strand
AAAAAAAAAGAGAGCATCAACAGTAGAATAATAATCATACAAACTACTAAACGATGCACGGCAAAACAACCTCTGATCTTTGACCCCTGACCTTCCCAGATGAAGGACATGCGACACGAGAACATTAACCTCTTCCTGGGGTTCTTCCACGACTGCGGCGTGTTCGCCATAGTAACGGAGTACTGCTCCCGTGGTAGCATGGAGGACCTGCTGGTGAACGATGACGTCAAGCTGGACTGGATGTTCAAGTCCTCACTACTGCTGGACCTGATCAAGGTGGAGGGAGGGAGGGAGGTGAGGTGGGAGGGAGGGAGAGAGGGGAGGGAGGGGCGGGAGGTTCTGTTCCGTCCTCGTGCACTTCTTTGTGCTGTCCCCGGCTCCCTTCCTCCCCGTAGCTCCCCCCCACCTCATTTCCGCCTTTCTGCGGCACTTCCTTCTGTCTTGGTCTCCGCGTCTTGAGGGGGTGGGAGGGATGTGGAGGAGAGAAGGGTAGGGAGTGGGAGGAGAGGAGGTGAGGGAGGTTAGGGAGGGAATGGCGGAGAGGAAGGCGTGGAAGTGGAAAGAAGATGGAGGTTGAGAGGAGAAGGGGAGGGAGGATCAAAGGTGGCAAGGAAAAAGGGGATGAAAGAGTGAATGGGATGCCAAGATGCAGTAAGGGATGTATGATGAGAGGTGACCCCCCGTCTCTCCTCCCCCGCCGCCGCCCCCCCAGGGTGTATGAAGTAGCGCGCCGCGCGCGGCGGCCCGCCCGCTGCCTTTCACGCAGCAGGGAAGCGTGTACCACGGCCGTCTGAAGTCCAGGAACTGCGTGGTGGATGGTCGGCTTTTCGGTGCTCAAGGATGTAACCGACTAGTGGCTACAACGAGGTCGCTGGAGGACACAAGAATCTCCCTAATCGCAGCCCCGCCTCAGAGGGTGAGTCACTGGAGTTGTGGTGTGTGGGGGAGGGAGTGTCTGTGTGTGTGGGGGGGGTGTGGGGAGTGTGTGGCTGTATTATTGAGTGTTGGTGGTGTTCTGTAGCGTGAGGGAATAAGAATTGTGTGTGTGATGTATGTTGTGGAGCATGTTTCTGGGTGGCTGTGTTGTTAAAAGCCGCTCCTCCTCTCCTCCTCGCGTGCTTCTGCCTACCTGCCTGCTCTCTTGCTGCACTAGAGCTGCTGTGGACAGCTCCAGAGATCTTAAGAGGTCCGATTCCTGGATTCAAGGGCAGTCTCCATGGTGACGTCTACAGCTTTGCCATCATCATGCAGGAAGTGGTGATGAGGGGGCCTCCCTTCTGCATGCTGGAGCTCTCTGCCACAGGTATGAGCACACACGCACACACACACACGCACACACACACACACACACTAGTACACACACACACACTAACCCCCCCCACACACTTCCAGAAATAATCCAGAAGATCCGCAAGCCGCCCCCCCTGTGCCGGCCCCTGGTCTCTCCAGACTACGCTCCCATGGAGTGCATCCAGCTTATGAAACAGTGCTGGAACGAACAGCCAGAGAGGAGACCTGCCTTCGACGAGATCTTTGACCAGGTGCACGTCTTCCTGCTCTCTGTCTACTCTCTACCTGTCTACCTGTCTACTCTCTACCTGTCTACCTGTCTAGTCTTTACCTGTCTACCTGTCTACTCTCTACCTGTCTACCTGTCTAGTCTTTACCTGTCTACCTGTCTTGTCTCTACCTCTCTAGTCTCTACCTGTCTACCTGTCTACTCTCTACCTGTCTACTCTCTACCTCTCTACCTGTCTAGTCTCTACCTGTCTACCTGTCTACTCTCTACCTGTCTACCTCTCTACACGCTAACTCTTTCTCAACCTCTCTTCCAACTCCTCTCTGCTACTCTTCTCTTCCTCTCTCTCACCTCCTCTTCTCTCCCTCTCTCTTCTCTCTCCTCCCCTTCTCACCCTCTCTCCTCGTCTTCTCTCTCTCCCTCACTTCTCCTTCTCCCTATCCTCCTCCTCCTCCTCTCCTGTCTCCCCCTCCCTTCCCCCTTCCAGTTCAAGAACATTAACAAAGGGAAGAAGACCAACATCATAGACTCCATGCTGCGTATGCTGGAGCAGTACTCCTCTAACCTGGAGGAGCTGATCCGGGAGAGGACTGAGGAGCTGGAGATAGAGAAGCAGAAGACTGAGAAGCTGCTTACACAGATGCTGCCCCCGTGAGCCTCTCTCTCTCACACACTCTCTACCTCTCTCTATCTCTCTCTCTCTCTTCTCTCTCACACGCTCTCTACCTCTCTCACACACTCTCTACTTCTCTCTATCTCTACCTCTCTCTACCTCTCTCTCTTCTCTCTCTACCTCCCTCCCCACCCTCTCTCTTACACACTCTCTCTCTACCTTTCTCTTTCTTCTCTCTACCTCTCTCTCTCGCACACACGCTCCCTCCCCCTTCCTCTCTCTCGCACACGCTCAAACTCTCTCTACCTCTCTCTTTCCCTCTCTTCTCTCCCTCCCTCCCTCCCTCCCTCCCTCCCTCCCTCTCTCTCTCTCGCACACACACACACTCACACACACGCAGCACACGCAGGTGCGCTGACTGGGCCTTGTGTGCAGGTCTGTGGCAGAGGCCCTGAAGGTGGGCTGCACGGTGGAGCCAGAGCACTTTGACAGCGTCACGCTCTACTTCAGTGACATTGTGGGCTTCACCACCATCTCAGCCAACAGCGAGCCCATCGAGGTGGTGGACCTGCTCAACGACCTCTACACGCTCTTCGACGCCATCATAGGCAACCACGACGTCTACAAGGTGCAGGGGGAGAGAGAGGGTGTGTGTGTGAGAGAGAGTGTTTGAGAGTATGTGAGAGTGTGTGTAAGAGTGTGTAAGAGTGTGTGCGAGAGTGTGTGAAAGAGTATGTGCGAGAGTGTGTGTGACAGTGTGTGTAAGAGTGTGTGTCCCTTCCTTGCTTCCTTGCTGAACTTTTCTCTCTAATCTCTTGTCCCCTCTTTTCCTCTCACCTCCTCCTCAAAAACAATCCTCCTCTGCCGCTCTCCTCTCCTTCTCCTCCCCCCACTTCTCCTCCTCCGCCCCACTTCTCCTCCTCCGCCCCTCCTCCTCCCAGGTGGAGACCATAGGAGATGCCTACATGGTGGCGTCTGGTCTGCCCGACTCCAACGGTAACCGCCACGCGGCGGAGATCTCCAACATGGCGCTGGACATCCTGAGCGCCGTGGGGACCTTTAAGATGAGGCACATGCCTGACGTCCCTGTACGCATACGAATAGGCCTGCACACAGGTAGGACACACACACACACACACGCTTACACAGAGACAGACACACCTACACAGAGACACACACACCTACACAGAGACACACACACCTATACAGAGACACACACGCACACGCTTACACAGAGACACACACACACAGCTACACAGAGACACACACACACTTACACAGAGACACACACACGCTTACACAGAGACATACACTTTTACACAAAGACACACACACACTTACATAGAGACACACACACACGCTTACACAAAGACACACACACACTTACACAGAGACACACACACCTACACAGAGACACACACACACTTACACAGAGACACACTAAATCAGCTCCACTTCTGAATGAACAGTCCTCAAGATTGAATCTCACTAAGGGTCTTGAAACTTTACGTGTGATTGTGTGTGTACCTGTGTGTGTGTGTGTGCGTGTGTGCGTGTGTGTGTGTGTGTGTGCAGGGCCGTGCGTGGCAGGTGTGGTGGGCTTAACCATGCCTCGGTACTGCCTGTTTGGAGACACGGTGAACACTGCCTCACGCATGGAGTCTACTGGGATGCGTACGTTTCTATTATCCTGCTTCTACTGCAGATTCTACTGTCCTGTGTGTGTGTGTGCGTGTGCGTGAGTGTGAGAGTGTGTGTGTGTGTGTGTGCACGTGTGCGTGTGCGTGTGTCTCTGTGCACGTGTGTGTGTGCACGTGTGTTTGTGCACATGTGTGTGTGTGCATGTGTGTGTGTGTGTGTGTGTGCACGTGTGTGTGTGTCTGTACGTGTGTGTATGTATGTGTGTGCATGTGTGTGTGTGGGCTGACATGTCCTATGTTGACCCTGTGTTCCAGCCTACAGGATCCATGTGCACAACAGCACAGTGAAGATCCTTCTAGGGCTGAAGGCTGGCTACCAGGTGCAGCTGAGGGGCAAGACCGACCTGAAGGTGACCTCTGACCCTTGATCTTTGACCTGAACACTCCACCCAGTCTAGTACCGCAATGGTCTAACAAGGATCTTTCTGTCTCTGTCCATCTCTTTCCCTCTATCTCAATCTCTCTTCCTCTATCACTTCTCTTTCCCTCCATCTCAATCTCTCTTCCTCTATCGCTTCAACCATCTCATCCATCTCCACCTCCATTTGTTGCTGTCTCTCCTCTCTCTATCCATCTCTTCTTATTCTCTCTCTCTGTCTCTGTCTCTCTATATCTCTTTGTTTCTCTCTCTGTCGCTCTCTCTGTGTCTCTCTCTCTCTGTTTCTCTCTCTCTCTGTTTCTCTCTCTCTCTCTCTGTCTCTCTCTGTCTCCAGGGGAAGGGGACAGAGGAGACCTACTGGTTGATAGGAAGAGATGGTTTCACCAAGCCCCTCCCGATCCCTCCTGAACTCAAGTCAGGGTAAGAACTGTGTCCCCTCCCTCTCCTCTGTCTCTGTCCAATCACTTGTCTCCCCAGCTGTGTGTGCGTATGTGTGCTGGCTTGATGTGTAAATGTATATTGACTGTGTGTGTGTGTGTGTGTGTGTGTGAGACTGTGTGTGTGTGTGTGTGTGTGAGACTGTGTGTGTGTGTGTGACAGAGAGAGACTGTGTGTATGTGTGTGTGTGTGTGTGTGTGAGAGAGAGACTGTGTGTGTGTGTGTGTGTGTGTGTGTGTGTGTGTGTGTCTGCCTTGTCGATCTCACTTCTTGCTGATTCCGCAGGCAAATGGCCCACGGGCTTCAGATGGAAGAGATAGCCCAGTACAAGAGACGGAAACTGCAGAAACAGCAACAGCTTGCAAAGAAGAATAACTGACGATCATTATCAGAAGGTAATGTTATGCATGGCAAATGTATAACATTACTAGGTTATAGGGTTGATCTTATTGGCCTTTTTTCTTGTTTTGTTTTGAGAGAGGGGGGGACTTTTATTGTGAAAGATTTTTCTTTGTTATAGAGGGTGGAGGGGTTTTCCTCGGCCATATTGACTTTGTTGGTTTTACTGACAACAAAAAACTCAGTTCTTCTACTTTACAAGTTAAGTTGCACCTCCGTCACTAGAACGCACACACACACACCGAGTCGCTTGTACCATTTGGAGATTTGACCTGATATAGTTCAAGACACACTGGCGCGAGAAATACCCCTCATGCCATGGATGGCAGTCCTCAACCAATCAGTGCTCTGCCAATCTGACCAGGTAACCAATCAGTGTTCTGCTAATCTGACCAGGTAACCAATCAAAACTCTGCCAATCTGACCAGGTAACCAATCAGTGCTCTGCCAAACTGACCAAGTAACCAATCAGTGTTCTGCTAATCTGACCAAGTAACCAATCAGTGCTCTGCCAATCTGATTAGGTAACCAATCAGTGCTCTGCCAATCTGACCAGGTAACCAATCAGTGCTCTGCCAATCTGACCAAGTAACCAATCAGTGCTCTGCCAATCTGACCAGGTAACCAATCAGTGCTCTGCCAATCTGACCAGGTAACCAATCAGTGCTCTGCTAATCTGACCAGGTAACCAATCAGTGTTCTGCTAATCTGACCAGGTAACCAATCAGTGTTCTGCTAATCTGACCAGGTAACCAATCAATGCTCTGCCAATCTGACCAAGTAACCAATCAGTGTTCTGCTAATCTGACCAGGTAACCAATCAGTGTTCTGCTAATCTGACCAAGTAACCAATCAATACTCTGCCAATCTGACCAAGTAACCAATCAGTGCTCTGCCAATCTGACCAGGTAACCAGACAGGTGCCATACTGCCTCTGAGCATGGCACCCTTTGGGTGCGTCACCGTGGGAACACACATTACCCGTCTTCGAAACGTGGTGTTGGAGCGGGGGAGCTCTTGTTAAACAGGCATGTCTAAGCCCTCCCCCTTACCTGAAGCCACCCTGAAGCTCTTCGGAAAGGACATCCCATAATACAACAAGCATAAACTGTCTGGGTGGTCCCTGTGTGTGGCTCCAGGATGCTGAGATTCCCTGTCGGCCAAGTTTGTTTTTCCTTCCTTCCTGCGTTCTGCGTGCTGTGGTTTGGTGACGTAGCCACGGGTCGGTTACTGGGAAGCCAGGGGGATGAATACGCTGTTGTTTACAGTCGTCCTGGGAACCATATCAGGGGGTTGGTTAGTGTGTGGATTAAGCAGAGGGTTCAAGTAACCGTTTGGAAAAGTAATTTCCCCGAATATCAGACTTACATCCATGAGCTCATTGGAAAACATCAACGCTGTGAAGGGTTGGTGAGGAGGGGAGTGAAACTGACATCCTAACGAGTTCTGCGTGTGTGTTGTGTGTGTGTGTGTGTCTGTGTGTGGTGTGCGTGTGTGTTGTGTGTGGTGTCTAGTGTGTGTTGCTGTTGTGTGTGTGTGTCCCCAGACCCCCCCGGGAAAAGAAAATGGCCAAAGACTTCAAGCTGATGCTCCACAAGGCGGTGAGGAAGATCTCCACTGTGCGCCAGGTGGCCCAGATCACCATGGTGGACGAGGGAACGCAGTCATGTTCTGCATCCATGACGGTCTTCCTCCCCCGCCTCCCCCGCTGTCCTCGCCACTCTCGCCTCCCCCGTTGTCCTCGCCACTCTCGCCTGCCCCACCTCCCTCGCCTCCCCCACCTCCCCCGTTGTCCTCGCCACTCTGCCCTGCCCCCCCTCCCTGCCTCCCCACCTCCCCCGCCTCCCCCACCGCCCCGCCTCCCTGCTGTCCTCGCCACTCTCGCCTCCCCCACCTCCCTCGCCTCCCCCACCACCCTTGCCACTCTCGCCTCCCTCTTCTCCCCCACCTCCCTCGCCCTCTTGCCTCCCCCACCTCCCTCGCCACTCTCGCCTCCCCCACCTCCCTTGTTGCCCTTGCCTCCCCCACCTCCCTCATCGCCCTCGCCACCAACGCCTCCCTCACCACTCTCGCCTCCCTCGCCGTGGGAGTCATCTCCATCTTCGCCATCAGGTCGTTCTCTGTCTTCATCAGCACAGTGGAAGAGAGTCTACACCATCATCTTCTATGCCCGAGGAGAGGCAGAGGGGAGGAGAGAGGGGAGGAAAGGAGAGGCAAAGGGGAGGAAAGAGGGGAGGAAAGGAGAGGAGGAAGAGTGATGAAAGAGAGAGCGAAAGGGAGAAAGAGAGGGAGAGTAGAGAAGACAGGGAGAAGAGGAGAAGAGAGAGGGAGAATAGAGAGAGGGAGAAGGTGAAGTCATGTGGATCTATTCATAGTATAGTCTGGAAATCACTTGTGTCCGCAGACAGAGGATCAGATCTGTGAGGGGAGGAGAGGAGAAGAGAGGGAGGAGAGGAGAGGGGAGGAGAGCGAGAGAAGCAGGAGAAGACGAGGAGAGGAGAGGAAGGAGAAGAGATGGGGGAGAAGAGAAAGAGAGGGAGGAGAAGAGAGGGGAGGAAGAGGAGAGGGGAGGAGAGGAAAGAAGAGAGGAGAGGAGAGAATGAGAAAGAGAGGGAGAGAATGAGAAAGCGAGAGGGGAGGAGAAGAGAGGGGAGGAGAGGAGAAGAGAGGGGAGGAGAAGAGAGAAGAGAGGGGAGGAGAGGAGAAGAGAGGGGAGGAGAAGAGAGGGGAGGAGAAGAGAGAAGAGAGGGGAGGAGAGGAGAGGGGAGAGAATGAGAAGAGAGGGGAGAGAATGAGAAGGGAGATAATGAGAAGAGAGGGGTGGAGAAGAGACGGGAGGGAAGGAGAAGAGAGGGGAGGAGATGAGAGGGGAGCAGATATGAAAGGCATACTGTAAAATTCACTTTGTCTCCTTTTCAGCTCTTTCTAATCCTTCATTCCTGCCTTTTCTCCTCCTTTCACTTCCTCCTCTCTTCCTGTTCCTCCTCTGCCTCAAACATCGGATCTACTGACTCCTCCAATCAGCAAGGTTCGTGTGGTCACATGAGCCGCACACTGTTGCTTTTAGACGGTAGCATGTCTGTGTATATTTAACCTAAAGACACTTTTCACCGATAGATCTTAGTAGTTAATGCTAGGTGGCGATTTAAATTATACGACCCTCAAACGTGTCCATTCCCAAGTGGATCGCGTGTACGTGTAAACGAACAAAATGTATAAACTGATAGTTTGAAAGTTTCGAAACTAGTGTTTTAAAGATCGGATTTTTATTTTTGTGTCGATGTCTATGTTGTGTTATTGTTGAGGCTATTTACCCTCAGAGACATTTGATACATGGGCGTCGTATAGTCCAGCTATCATTCAACTCAACACATCAACCCTGTCATTATCACAATAAAATACTTACAAGGGTTTAACAGATGAGACGGCTTCTCGTCAGAACTCCTGTGTGTGTGTGTGTGTGTGTGTGTGTGTGTGTGTAACTCAATTGTACAAACGATGTGATTGGGAATAGCGGTTGAGGTGCCGCTGTAGAGGGTTTCTAAAACCAACAGCGCCCTCTATTGGTTTAGTCGGATGAGTGTTTAGTCAAAAGAGTTGAAGAGATTTGATCAAACTGCACGCAGAGGTAGAGTAAAACTAGTTTACCGGAAATCCAGTCAGTCGGTTAACTCGGTGGCTAGTCAGCCGGGAAGTTATCATAATAGTAAAATATGAAATTAGCTAACTAGTCAGTCAGACTGCTGGTTCACTGGAAGGCCACGGCCCTCTGACGGGGTCGGCCATTCCTCACCAGATTATAATCTCTGTTTAAACCTGTTTATACTCTAGCCGTGGGAGTCTATCGAACAGTATGACTGACAGGCGGGCTGGATGACAAGAATACGTCATTTAGGGAAACTCTAGGTCCGAGTGTGTGTGTTTATGTGTGTGTGAGCGTGCACATAGGGAACTGTTAAAAAAGAACTTTCTATTTTATGAATTTACTGTATCTACATGTAAGGTATGGTCCGTAAATGGTTTAAAATGCAGTTGATGTATATCACAAATAATTCCAGAAAAAAATACATGAATGTGTTTGATATATATATATTTCTGTATGATATGGTCTACAAATAAACAAGGATTGCTTCTTGTAGCGTCAGTGCAAATGCGTCTTTGTCCACTAGATGGCGCTGCTGATTCCTATACAAATCTGTCTGCAATCAATACAACTTCAATACGACATAACACACTGGTCATTATGGTATTGGACATTAGCCAGCAGGTGAAAAAAAGACCTAACATGAACATTTTCTTTCTTTACCAATAATATGTCCTCATAATGTATAATCTAACGCGAGAGATAACCGTGAACTTTTATGCAACCTCACAATCGTGCATAACCGGGACATATCCAAACACGGTACGAACTATGCGATACTGTACACCAGGGTGAAAAGTTCTTCTTCGTGTAGAACAGCACTCGAGTTAGAGACGCCAGCCTAATTACTAGGCACGGGTACAAAACGATGTTAGATTAGCATACACGCCCTTGCACGCGCTCACTGGTTTATATACCTACCTCTTAGACTTTCTTTAATGTTTTACAACTGATTTAAGGTCAATGTGACCAGCGCACACGCGCTTTCTAGGTCGAACAGACACACACACACACCTTTCGGAATCTCATTTTCTCGTGTTGCGTCAGGCGGCGTCCAATTTAGATGGTTTACAGTTGTTTCTTTATAGGATATGTAATATGGGAGTTTAGTATAACACAATATACACTCTATGCGTGTGAGCGTATGCAAGAGTCTTCACAGAACATGAGAATGTAAGAGAATGCCAAATTTCTTTCAGTGGCCTTCTGCTGTACTGGGATCCGTCTATCCAATCTTAATCCCTTCGATTACCGTGTAATAGACCATGTGATTAACTGATCTGAGATGGGTGTCTGGTCGCACTTTTACCCTGTACCAGAGGTGGGGAGAAGGGGGGGTTCACCTTCTTACAAGACCATAACAGCACAGCCAATGGCCCATGTGGCCTAACGCTGATTGGATTTACAAACCATCAGTCAAAACTATTTTTCCATTGAGGGGCCGAGTTTAAATAAACGCCTATCGATATATTTGCAATGATTGGGGTAGTCGACAGTCAATCGGAGGCTAAACGAACCCGCCCTTTAGGACCCCAGTGAAACTCCGTGCAATTCGATTGCTCAACTGTATTGACGTAAAACCCTAATAGCCCTCGGCGATTGGTTTAGTGCTCTGTCACTGGGCGTCAATCTCGCCGTCTAGCCAATAGCCATCGCCGTCTGGCCCTTTGTTCCTCCTGCTAGTCGCTGACGCACAGGTCACGTGTTGTTTGTGCTCTGGTCTGATGAGATGTGTACAGAGAGGCGAACTGCCTGGTAGTCAAGCTAGCTAGCTCGGATTCTACCGATTATAGAACCGGGGGGGGAACGTGGTCATGTTGCAAACGGTGGGGTTTATTTCGTAAAAGCCCATATTGGAATACCGTTTTTTTTGTGGGTTCTACTCGGAAGGAGGTCCGGGCCATTGTAACGGAATAAGGGATCGCTTGGATTTGATCATCGAACCCGTGCAGCGGGGACTCCGGAGCGTCGCCTTCCGAAACAAGAATGGGGTCTTGGTCCACACGGCTGTTTAGATAGACTGGCCTTTGATAGCGTTCTCTAATGGCAAATTTCACGAATTACCAGGAGAGCCGGGGCGCTATGTTGATGTTGGAGCAAAGGGCAATCGGTGCGAAACCAGCCGCTGCTGCGGCCAACGGCGACACCTCCGTCGGGGAACCCCCTTCTCCGTTAATTAATATCAGCGGCGGCGGTGGCGGCGGCGGCGGCTCCCGTTTCCATCAACACTTGCCGCCCTCGAATCACCACCATCACCACAGCGGCCACCTCCTTTACCCTCAGACCACACAGCCAAAGGATCAACAGCACCCGCCTGGTCACCACTACCAGGGCGCCCAGCAGCAACACCTCGCCGGCGAACACATCCAGGAGTCCCCGGTAAGAAAATCCTCGTCGTCGTCTTTGAACCTTGTCCACGAAGACCCCGCCGCCGCCGTCGCTGCCACTAGCCATGCATACGCCGCGTCGACGAGCGGCGCCCCTTCGATAGCCGCTAGTGCTAACGTCAGCGTCTCTACCTCGGACGTTGTGGACGATATTCGGAAGTGTGGCTACCTGAGAAAGCAAAAACATGGACACAAGAGGTTTTTTGTGCTGAGGGCTGCGAGCCATCTAGGCCCCAGCCGACTGGAATACTATGACAGCGAAAAGAAATTCCGGAATTGCCTGCGGTCAGCTGCGGCGGCCGCCACTAGCGGTGCGGTCGCCCCTTCTCCCCCTAAACGGGTCATTTACCTCTACCAGTGTTTCACCGTGAACAAAAGGGCGGATTCTAAAAACAAGCACCTCATTGCTCTGTACACTAAGGATGAGTACTTTGCTATTGTGGCCGAAAACGAGCAGGAGCAAGAGGATTGGTACGTAGCGCTTAGCGAACTGATGAGCGAGGGGAAAAGAGGACACCTGGAGTCCGACGATCTGGATGACGGTTACGGTACCGTCACTCCCGGTACTGTGTTCAAAGAGGTGTGGCAGGTGAACGTGAAGCCTAAAGGGCTCGGTCAAACGAAAAACCTCACGGGTGTTTACCGTTTATGCCTCTCCACGAAAACGATTCACCTGGTCAAGTTGAACTCCGAAACGCCCTGTGTCAACCTGCAGCTGATGAACATCCGGAGGTGCGGCCATTCTGAGAGCTTCTTCTTCATCGAGGTGGGTCGTTCCTCTTCCATTGGACCAGGGGAGATATGGATGTACGTGGACGACTCCGTGGTCGCGCAGAACATGCACGAGACCATCCTGGAGACCATGAAAGCTCTCAAGGCGTTCGCCGAATTCCGCCCCCGGAGCAAGAGCCAATCGTCCGGCTCCAACCCCATCCCTTTCATCACCACCCGCCGTCACCTAGGCAACCTGCCGCCCAGCCAGACGGGCCTTCAGAGGCGCTCGCGGACCGAGTCGGTGGTCGGGACTCCGCCCTCCAGCAAGAGCTCGGGCGCCAGCGGTTACCGCTTCCGAACGTCCAGCGAGGGCGAGGGGACGATGAACCGCCCGTTCCGCTCCGTCACCGGGAGCCTCGTCCACCTCAACTCCGCCCGGATCCACCTTGGCCGCCAGGAGAGCGGGGCCGGGAGCACCGGGAGTTCCACCGGCGTAGGAGGAGGAGGAGGCGGCGGCGGCGGCAGCGGCAACCGTTACGTCCGGGCCTTACCGGGTTCCAGCTACCACGCTCGCTCCGCCTCCCTCCCGGTGTCGCACTTCCCGCCAGCCACCAGCCCGGTCAGCGTGTCCAGCAGCAGCGGCCACGGCTCGGTGTCCGACACGTTGACCCGCCCCTCCTCCGCCTCCATCTGCGGCTCGCCATCCGACGGCGGCTTTAACTCGTCCGACGAGTACGGCTCCAGCCCCGGAGATTTCCGCTACTTCCGGGTACGATCCAACACTCCGGACTCCCTGGGAAACACGCCGCCCATCCGGGAGGAGAACTGCCTCAGCGATTACATGGCCATGGGTTGGCACCGCGAGGTGTTCGGCGCTGCCGGCGCCGGCGGAGCCGAGACGCTGAGAGACGAGGGCGCGTCGACCGAGGACGAGCGGTCCTCGTCGTCCGTGAGGAGACGGACTCACTCCTTCTCCAGGCCAGCGGGGGGCGCCAGCGGCGTGGCGGTGTACCAGAAGATGACCCAGACCACCTTCTCGCAGGACGAGGGCGTGGGAGAGGGTCTTTCTCCGGGACGACCCCCTTCATCCTCCTCTTCCTCGCTCCGGTCCGACTACAGCTCCTGCTCGGAGCACAGCCAGAGCCGGCCCACGCTGCCCCGGTTGCACCCTGACCCCGCCCCCCCGTCCTCGTCCACAGAGGACAGTGGTTATGTGCCCATGACGTGCGGCATCGCCTCTGCTTCGCCCAGGGACACGCCCCCCGACTACATGCCTATGCAACCCAGCTCCTCCCTCCCTCCTCCTCACCCTCGCCTCTCCTCCTCCCCCCTGCTCCACAGCCCCGCCCTCTCCCGGCGCTCCCCTTACACCCAGCCCACAGACTCCCACGGCTACATGATGATGCTACCAGGGGGAGGCAACTCATCTTCCCCAGTGCAGGCCTCTCCTAGCCCCCAGAGCAGCAGCGGTACGACAGGGGGGCCTGGAGGTAGCGTTAGCGCTAACGCTAGCCAGCATCCGGAGAACGGGGAGTACATGGACATGTCGTACAGCGTGGGAGGGGGGAAGAAGGCAACCAATGAGGGCTACTTTGCACTGAGCACCCCGGACACACCCAAGTCTTACAGTCCCTACTTCTCTCTTCCCCGCTCCTACAAGGCCCCTGCCAGAGAGAGGGAGGACAAGGAGCTGGGAGAATACGTCCCCATGCGCTCGCCGGCCAAACCGGTCTACTCCTCCTCCTCCTCCGCCTCCTCCTCCGCCTCCTCCTCCACCCCGGAGAAGAGGGGCGGGATGGCGAGCAGCACCCCGCCGTCTCACCCCCCTCCCCCATACGGGGCGCAGCACGTCACGGGGGTCGACAGACGGGTGGTACGACCCAACCGTCTCCCCTTGAGCAGACGGAGCTTCCACGGGTCCCCCGGTGCCGGCGTATCCAACGGCAGCCCCGCCCACGCCCCCGCCGTCTCCACGGCAACGAAGGGCCCCTCCAGCCCCGGGGAGTACATCAACATCGAGTTCGGGCACCAGTACCCATCCTCCTGCTCGCTCTCTGCCCAGGATGGGGCTCCCTCGCCGGCTCCTGGGGACCCCCGGCGCTCCCCCCCCCAGACCCCGGCCCCCCAGCAGGACTACATGAGTGTAGAGGTGGTGCCCAAGCGCCAGAGCCCCCGACCCTCCCTTGTTGCCCCCTGGAACCCCCCCAGTTACATCCGACCCCTGGCTGCAGCCTCCGGCGTGCTGGCCCCTTCCTCTGGGGGTCCCGGGGGCCACTGGAAGACGGGCGGAGACGACTACACCGACATGACTTTCGGGCTGGGCGGAGGAGAGGGGGCCAGGGGTTCACGGAGCCCCACGGCCATGCTCCAACACCTTTGTGTGATGGAGAGCCACTACCAGGCGCTCACCATAGCCCCGACCTCCACCCCCGCCGCCCCCCTCTCCTCCAGCCCCCAGGCGGAGCCCCCCAAGGTGGTGCGGGCCGACCCTCAGGGCCGACGAAGACACAGCTCCGAAACCTTCGCCTCCGCCTCCACCTCCACCCACCCCCCATCCACCAGCCCTGCCGCCCCCAACGGCGCCCACCACCCCTCCGAGGCCTCGCGTTGGCCCGCCTCGGGCTCCTTCGACAGCGTCTGGATGTGCGTCGAGGGCCAAGGGGGCCTGGCCGATCTTCGTGCCCAGCCAGGGGCCTCTGAGGTGGGCCTGGCTCCAGCCAGCACAGCCCCGTCTGGAGGAGGGCGAGGATGCCACCAGAACGGGCTGAACTACATCGCTCTGGAGCTGAGAGATGAGGCGGGGCCGGTGCTCGCCGCTCCGCACCTCAACGGGAGTCACCGAGACTCCGGGAGGACGGGGTCTCCGACCGGGGCGCTGCCGTTACCGGAAAACGGGGCGTACGCCAGCATCGACTTCTCTAAACCAGACGGCGTGACGGCCACGTTTAAAGGTACGGAGAGGTGTGTGTGCGTGTGTGTTTCAGACATCATTGCTGAATATCTAAAACGGTGCACAGGAAGAAGCCCTCAGAAATCTCTTGTCAGTTTCAGAGTGTGCACACCTATAAATAGAGGCAGATTTGCTGCACTCTGTCACAGTATGTGTGCGTGTGTGCTTGTTTCTACTACAACTCCTGAGTGTGTGTGTGTGTCTATAAGACAGCTAAGAGAGCTGTGTCTGTGTGTGTCTGTGTGTGTGTGTGTGTGTCTGTGTGTGTGTGTCTGTGTGTGTCTATAAGACAGCTAAGAGAGCTGTGTCTGTGTGTGTGTGTCTGTGTGTGTGTCTGTGTGTGTCTATAAGACAGCTAAGAGAGCTGTGTCTGTGTGTGT
>BROE01000023.1:8549194-8561453 GCA_036571765.1 Plecoglossus altivelis | reverse complement strand
TAGTGTCAAAACACGGTATCATGAAGGAAAAGAAGCTTTATGAAGAAGTTTCTTAAAAGGCTTGCTGGACGTTGTTTGTAGGTTTGTTCTAAGTGTGTTATGACTCTGCTTTTGCTGCTGACAGTCTGTAGGATAAGTAACAAAAACAACAATGTCCGAAAATGATTTGATTGTGAATACAACAAATTTAATAAAGATGGGGAAAGATTTGGTGTGGGTGGGGAGGGGGGTCGCAGTGGTTCTTAAAAGATATCTTATTGTAAAAAACGACAAAATTTAGAAAGCATAAAAAAAGCAACTCTCTAAAAAAAAGGATTGTTTGGCTTAGCTCAGTGGAAGATCATTCTAGCATTATATAGGAGAAGACCCTTGTACGTTGCTTATGTCTTCGTCTTTGTCCTATATCCTGCCCTTATGTGTTTGCTTCCCCTTTTTTGTCTTTGCTTGCCTTTTGATCCCCTCCTGCCCCGCCCCCCCTAGTTGTTTTTCCTTTTCTTCTTCTTCTTTTCTTTCTGTGTCTCCTCTTGCTTCTGGATGGGAAAGGGGAGTTGGGGAATTTAGCCTATCAGCAGGTTGATGGTGTGGTATGTGTGTTGTGTCGCTTGTGGGGGTTTTGGATTAGTAATATTTGACTTCTTTGCTGGTGTGATCTGGGTCCTAGTCGTCTTGAATGTACTTGTGATTTATTTGTCTGATGATGGTTCTTGGTTTTATTCAGTAGTTTATTGTTTCTATTTTAAGTCCTTCAGAGCCTCATTTTGCTTGGATAGGAGCCTCAGTGTGTGCAAATAATAATGATGTTTAGATTTGAGTAGTCTTAAATTGGGTGTGTGCCTTTCTGATGTAGTACCATTGTCTCAGCTCTCTTATTTTGTGTCCGTCCGTCTGTCCGTCTGCCCGTCTGCCTGTCTGTGACTGCCCGTCTATCTCTCTGTTTTCCTGTTAGGGTTAGACTGTGTCTGACTGTCTCTTTGTCGCCTGACTGTTTTTCTCCCTGTCTGCCTGCCTCACTGTCTGTCTGTCTGCCTGTCTGTCTGCCTCACGGTCTGTCTCTGTTTGTCTGTCTGTCTGCCTGTCTCACTGTCTGTCAGTCTGCCTCTCTGTCTGCCTCACTGTCTGTCTGTCTGCCAGTCTGCCTCACTGTCTGCCAGTCTAACTGTCTGCCTGCCTCACTGTCTGTCTGCCTGCCTGCCTGCCTGCCTGCCTGTCTGTCTGTCTGTCTGTCTGTCTGTAAACTGATACACAGAGTGTGTATCTGACTTCTGGGCTGTTGTACTTTGTCATAGCAGTCTTTGGCTGGGTGTTTTCTTCCTGGAACAGCCAACAGTGTGACTTCTGATCAGAATCACCACTAGGACATCCAGATTAGCACATTCCTCACTGGAGCGAACGAGGAGGAGATTAGCACAGTTCTGTGAAGGAATGATCTTATTAACTGAATAGTTTATTTAAATGCACATCAGCCTTTTACGGAGAGTTTTACGGTTTAGGTGACTTTTAACACTGGGGGGGCTGGGGGTCGTGGGGGTCACATGCTGATTCTAGAACATACTATGAACCCGACTATCCAGCCACTCGTTCTCGTTGTCCTTCGATTCACGCCGTCGCTGTGCGAGAGTGGTTGATGGCTTCTGGGTAAAGACGTCACGCAGCAAACCTGCACGGGCCTTCTCGGAAAAACGTCAGCGGTCCGTCTACACGGATGTACGTTATTATAAAACCCAGCGCTCGCGGGGTCCGATTACATACCGACCATGTCCAGCGCTCCAGTGAAGCGTGTGTATTCTGGGCCCGGAGAAGAGTTCAGCTCCCCCCTTTAACCAAAGTCCACTGGCGGAGGGAGAAACATCCTATGACAACCCAAACAAGTCCAAAGTCTAACTGCCATGGGTACGACCTGTCAGCTGAACGGATCACGCTTCCATCACACGGGGAAATTCACGGGCGGTTTGATTCGACTAGCAGGTCAGCGTTGAGGCCGTGCAAAATGAGCTAAGCCTTGGTAAGTTTGGGTTCGTTTTATTGGGTGTGCGAGCCATGCCGAATGAGTAGTGTTTCACAGAAACACTCATCTAACTCCCAGGGTTGTGGAGTCTCTGTCTGTCTGTCTCTCACTCCCCCCTTTCTTTCTCCCACCATTCTCTCTACCCCCCTCTTCTGTCTGTCTCCCCCCCCTTCTCTCTCCCTCTCTCTCAGCCCCCCACCCCGCCGCAGTCTTTGGCTGGGTGTTTTCTTCCTGGAACAGCCAACAGTGTGACTTCTGATCAGAATCACCACTAGGACATCCAGATTAGCACATTCCTCACTGGAGCGAACGAGGAGGAGATTAGCACAGTTCTGTGAAGGAATGATCTTATTAACTGAATAGTTTATTTAAATGCACATCAGCCTTTTACGGAGAGTTTTACGGTTTAGGTGACTTTCTTTAACCACTGGGGGGGTTGGGGGGGAGGGGGGGGGGGGGGTGGGGGGTGCGGGCGGTTTTCCGTGGGGGGTCACATGCTGATTCTAGAACATACTATGAACCCGACCATCCAGCCACTCGTTCTCGTTGTCCTTCGATTCACGCCGTCGCTGTGCGAGAGTGGTTGATGGCTTCTGGGTAAAGACGTCACGCAGCAAACCTGCACGGGCCTTCTCGGAAAAACGTCAGCGGTCCGTCTACACGGATGTACGTTATTATAAAACCCAGCGCTCGCGGGGTCCGATTACATACCGACCATGTCCAGCGCTCCAGTGAAGCGTGTGTATTCTGGGCCCGGAGAAGAGTTCAGCTCCCCCCTTTAACCAAAGTCCACTGGCGGAGGGAGAAACATCCTATGACAACCCAAACAAGTCCAAAGTCTAACTGCCATGGGTACGACCTGTCAGCTGAACGGATCACGCTTCCATCACACGGGGAAATTCACGGGCGGTTTGATTCGACTAGCAGGTCAGCGTTGAGGCCGTGCAAAATGAGCTAAGCCTTGGTAAGTTTGGGTTCGTTTTATTGGGTGTGCGAGCCATGCCGAATGAGTAGTGTTTCACAGAAACACTCATCTAACTCCCAGGGTTGTGGAGTCTCTGTCTGTCTGTCTCTTCTCATCCCCTTTCTTTCTCCCACCATTCTCTCTACCCCCTCTTCTGTCTGTCTCCCCCCCCTTCTCCTCTCCCTCTCTCTCAGCCCCCCACCCCGCCTCTCTGGTCTCCCCTCTCTCCCGCCCTCCCTCTCCTCTTCCCTCCCTGTCCTCCCCTCTCTTCTCTCTCCTCCTCCGTCCCCTCTCTCATGTCCTCCCCCGTCTCCCCCATTCTCTCCCCTACCTGTCCCCCCTCTCCTTGTCCCTCCCTCTCCTGTCCCCCTCTCCCCTTCTCACTTGTCGCCCTCCTCTCCCTGCCCCCCCCTCTGCCCTGTCCCTCCCCACTCTCCCTGTCCCCCCCTCTCCCTGTCCCCTCCTTCTCCCTGTCCCCACCATCTCCCTGTCCCTCCCTCTCCTGTCCTCCCTCTCACCCATCCCTGCTCTCTCTCCTTGTCCCCCCCTCTCTCTTTTCTCCCCCTCTCACTGCTCCCCTCTGTCCCCTCCCTCTCCTTGTCCCCTCTTCTCTCTGTCCCCCCTCTCCCTGTCCCCCCCCTCTCCCTGTCCCCTCCCTCTCTCCATGTTTGGGTGTGCATACAGGACAGCTGAGGACTTCACGGAACCAGGGAACCCAGGTTCCTTTCCTCCCTGACCTTTTGACCCCGAAGCCTGGCCCGCTCCTCCTGACCTCTTCCCTGGGTCAAGCGCTTTAGCTAAATGACCACAACCCACCGCTTGTCTGTTCATCCCTCCATCCCTTCATCCTTTCATCCCTACCTGACTACCGGACTCATAGAGGATAATCCTAAGGATAAGGCAGCATTGTCAATGAACTAAGACTGCTTTGGGCTGTTAGGCTCCAACCGTGACCCGAATCTGTGTGTTTGTTTCTCCAGCACATGAAGCTGGCTGATGATCTTAGGGCAAAGACAACACACTCGCATGCAAGCAGTGTAGACTGCTACTGCCAATAGTAGTAACTAGAACTGAGCACACTGGAGAGAGACACACAGACCGACCGACAGACACAGAGAGACACAGACCAACAGACAGACAGACAGACAGACAGACACAGAGAGACACAGAGAAAAAGACAGACAGACACAGACAGACAGACACAGACCGACAGAAAGACAGACAGATAGATATATAGATACATACATATATAGATACATACATAGATAAATGAATGCAGTAGATATATACGTAGATGGACAGACAGACAGGCAGGGTTCTGGGGAAGTTTCCGTGACGAACTCATACATGACGAACTCATACATAGTGAATGACTAAGCTCTCCCAGAGAGTGAACCTGGTCAGTAATGATACCCTGGGGTCCAGAGGGACGTTGTCAGGAGGTCTCCTGGTCCCTCAATCCCAGGAAAAGGTCTCCAACTTGGGGAGAAGTGGACTCCTGCTACCATACTGACAAGAGGCCTGGAGGTCAGCCTTCTCGTGTGCGTATGTGTATGTGTGTGTGTGTGTGTGTGTGTGTGTGAGACCGTTCGATGCGTCAGAATGTGTGCACTTGGCTTGTGCCGTGTGACGGCGAACCAAAGTGTGTCTCGCACACACACACACACACACCCACACAAACACACACGCACACACAATGTGTTTTTGAACACATTGTTTTGAAAGTGGAGCCGCAGCATGCGCACCTTGTGAGGTCAGATGCGTTCAGCTGGGTAACTGAACTCTACTGATCACATGGAGGTGCTGAAATACCCCCCGTTAACACCATACCAAGACCCTGAACACACATTCAGATGGACCCATACACACACACACACACATTCAGATGGACCCATACACACACACACACATTCAGATGGACCTACACAAACACACCGGACCCACTACCACACCAACACACACATTTCAGCATGACCATTACACACACCCCACACACACACCCCAATTACCACCTCCGGACCCATACACACACACACCCAACACCACATTCAGATGGACCCATACACACAAACACACACACATTCAGATGGACCTACACAAACACACTCACACATTCAGATGGACTCACACAAACACACACATACATTCAGATGGACTCACACACACACACACACACACATTCAGATGGACCCATACACACACACACACACACACATTCAGATGGACCCATACACACACATACACACATTCAGATGGACACCACCCACACACCACACATTCCAGCGATGGAACCCCAACACACACACACCCACACATTCCCAGCATGGACCTCACACAAACACACCACACCACACATGTCACGATGAGACCCATACACACAACCACACACCTTCAGATGGACCCATACACCCAACACACGAAACCAAACACACATTCGAGTGGACCCCATACACACACACACACAATAATCAGACGGACCCATACACACACACACACATTCAGACGGACCCATACACACACATTCAGATGGACCCATACACACAAACACACACACACAAACACATTCAGATGGACTCATACAAACAAACACACACCCACACAGACCCACACAGTTGCACACAAACGCACACAGACACACACAGACACACGCATCCTCCCACACACGCCTCGCACACACTTCACTCCTAATAAAGTAGCGTCAGACAGTAGCTCCTTAAACATCCAGTTAAGACATCTCAGCTTTCCAGAGTCACCTACAGACCATTTCCCCAGAAACACACACACACCACACACACACACACACACACACACTTTAACCTCTGCCTTTGAAATCCTACAACAATTAACCTTTGATGACACGAGCTACAAGGATTCAGTTCAGGATTTATAATTAAACAGTCTTTGTTTGTTGGCAAACTGTTGTGTAATTTATGGCTTATCGCTGCGATACGATCTGGCTGTGTGTGAACGTGGTTTCACCTGTCTTCATCTATAACGTGCGTGTATAAATACAGTATATAGTTGGACATTCAAACAAAGCGGTGTTTGCGTGCTGCTTGTAAATCCAAACACCGGTGTGTGTCTGTACGAACGGTGTGTATCGGCACACAGGCGCGTGTGTGTTGTGCGCTTGTGTGTGCCAAGTCCCGTGCAGCTCGCTAAAACCGAATGGCAATATAATGGCATAAAAATGACTCAACCAGAAGCGCCACCACACCCTGACCCTTTTACGAAACCCCTCACATAGCGAGCCATCCTCCCCTGCGTCATGGACCACCACCGCAAAGGCCCCCCGCGCCCCCGCCCCCTCCCAAGCCCCCCCCCCCCCTCTCAAAATTCCCAGAAGTCTTCAAACTCTCCGCCCAGTCACCGAGACCCCTTTAATAGCTGCTCAACGAGGAATAATCCCAATTAGCAATGGGACAGCTAAACGAAGGGTTCGCTCAGCATTTCCAACTTAACAGGAGTTAAGGAAGATTCTCCCGTTTCCACTGGAGACCAGAGTGCTTAGAAGTAGCCTGTGGGCCCGACTGACAACTGTGAGGCTCCATTATTAGCAACCCTCAAACACACAACAAGACAATAGCCTTTGCTACCATTAGCTAAGTGACCATCCCTGATCCATTTGAACTGGTTAACCAATGCTATTACCGAGACATTGACCCGAAGACAACATGATTCTTTAGGAGGAAGACCTCTCCTTCGTCGGCTAGGCAGGGCGGAGGTCGATGTGGAAGCCAGATTATGACGTGGTCATCCTTGCGAGCAACTTAGCCACCGTTCGTAAGCCTTTCTACATCTGAACGGACTAGGGGCTGATCAGACTGGCTTTACACAGTGGGGTTCCGCTGTGAGGTCGCTGTGAGGTCACTGTGGGGTTCCGCTGCGCGGTTCTGCTGTGATGTTTACTGTGGGTTCTACTGTGAGGTCTCTATGGGGTTTCCCACGCTGCAGTCATATGCGGTATCTATTGTAAGACCTATGGATCCTACATAAAGGTCACTATGGTTCTACAGATGACCAGGGTCACGTTGGCCGGTTCTACAGTGAGGTCACTATGGCTCTATGGGGTTCTACGGTGAGGTCACTATGGGGTTCTATTGTAAGGACTCTATGGGATCCTACAGTGAGGTCACTATGGGGTTCTACAGTAAGGTCACTATGGGGTTCTACAGTGAGATCACTATGGCTCTATGGGGTTCTACAGTGAGATCACTATGGGGTCCTACAGTGAGGTCACTATGGCTCTATGGGGTTCTACAGTGAGGTCACTATGGGGTTCTACAGTGAGGTCACTATGGGGTCCTACAGTGAGGTCACTATGGCTCTATGGGGTTCTACAGTGAGGTCACTATGGGGTTCTACAGTGAGGTCACTATGGGGTTCTACAGTGAGATCACTATGGCTCTATGGGGTTCTACAGTGAGGTCACTATGGGGTTCTACAGTGAGGTCACTATGGCTCTATGGGGTTCTACAGTGAGATCACTATGGCTCTATGGGGTTCTACAGTGAGATCACTATGGCTCTATGGGGTTCTACAGTGAGATCACTATGGCTCTATGGGGTTCTACAGTGAGATCACTATGGCTCTATGGGGTTCTACAGTGAGATCACTATGGCTCTATGGGGTTCTACAGTGAGATCACTATGGGGTTCTACAGTGAGGTCACTATGGGGTTCTACAGTGAGATCACTATGGGGTTCTACAGTGAGGTCACTATGGGGTTCTACAGTGAGGTCACTATGGGGTTCTACAGTGAGGTCACTATGGGGTTCTACAGTGACTTGGAGAATCTGGATCTTTACATGTGTGTATATACGACCCGGTTGGTTTGAATAGCAGACTCATTTCACAAACGCATTAATAAAGTATATTTACACCATAAGATCATGTGTGCGCTTCACTGCAATGGACAAGTGGTTCATTTGGGTATGTGAAGTATTTCCCTAAGTCACTGCATGGTTATTGACCCACAGCACCATCTAGAGGTGGTTTGTGAGCGGTGCACGTTTGTCATTTTGAGACACCTGACTCTAATATAGGGTCATTATGAAGCTTCCACAGAGCTTGGTAATGGCTCATTCATTAGAATCAGGTGTAATGGAGCAGGGACACATCTAAAACCTTCAGGACAGCGGCCCTCGAGGATCAGGATTGGAGAACCCCGATCTATAGACGAATTCACATCCTACGTCACACAGACATCCCACAGGTCTAACTGTGCATGTTGATTACATAAGACAACAGGAAAAATGTTGTGTCGTGCAGTCATTTACTCACATGTTGTTACAACCCTGTATAAACTTCTTTGTTCTGATGAACACAAAGGAAGATATTTTGAGACATGTTTGTAAACAAACCATTCGTGGACCCCACTGACTTCCATAGTAGGAAAATTGAATACTATGGAAGTCAATGAGGGCCCACGAACGGTTTGGTTACAAACATGTCTCAAAATATCTTACTTTGTGTTCATCAGAACAAAGAAATGTATACAGGTTTGTAACAACATGTGAGTGAGTAAATGATGACAGAATTGAAATTTTTGGGTGAACTATCCCTTTAGTACATCAGCAGTTGTATTTGTTCAATATTGCAATTAATTTAAAAAAAGACTGGTTATACGAATATAATTGATATCTCCTTGTTATATCTACATGACCTGATCGCATCTACATTGTGTATCTACCTTTAACATTGCTCTTTCTACACTTGACTCTGACTGGCTGCAGTTGAGTGTCTGTTAGTCTCTTAGCCTTTCTGAAGTGGATCTCACTCAGTCTGGCTGGTTTCACCTCTCTCTTGGATGGGTTGAGCCACATATTCTTCCCTGAAGTACAACTCCATCTTCCCTAACCTGACCCACAGTTCAATTGTAAATACAAGTGCAGCTGCATGGCTGCAGCATGACCCTAACCTGCACAAAATAGTACGATGTATGAAACACATTGGTTTTAATTGTGGTTTAGGCTAGAACAACATTTATTAGTTTGTTAAAATTGCTGACATTGACTGAATTGGGTCAATAATAACATATAAGACAGTAAAACATGATTACATACCCAGCCATAGAGGTGCAGTTCGCGGTAGGAATACAGTTTGTCTTGTTGACGGTAACCCAGAACTTGTATAATTCTGTCTTCTTGCCCTGTCTTTCGCTAGGCAGAACCTCGGAACCACTACGAAGTTTTCGATTTTATAGTCGTGAAATTGTACGTGTTGGACATGACCACACAGAACAAAGTTGTACACGTCAAGAAACTTGTACGCTATTAGCTTCTCCTGAGTATATACACTTGGGGTCTCAATCAGGTCATTATATATATCTGGCCACAGGATGCTTGGCCATTTCATTTCGTCATTTAACCACTGACGAGGTTCTATGGCAAACGGATCCGTAAACTGTATCCCACTCAGTAACGTTCTTTTTTATTTTTATAACAGTGCTTGTCGCTAGGTGATAAGCTGCTGTGATATGCGGACAACATTTAAAAAAAAATCTAAATATTCTATAATGTTTCTGAATCTTAACAACTTTGAACCGCTTCGTCGTATCTAGTCGTACTGGTTATCACTCCTGGGTTTCCTGCAACCACGATGCGCGCGCATCCCGAATGTTTGCAAACATGAAATTGACCTATAGCTTGAGAGGGAAGGTGGAATACTATGATCATTTATATACGTTACTATGGTCATTTGTGTCCTTCCTCTCCTCTGTCTCTCCCTCAGTGTCTCTCATCTCTTGCCTTTTCAGGTGGATTAACTGGTTCTCACATGACAACAACACATTGGACATTGTGTTTATTTCATTCTTAAAAGTTTATAACAACTTCTGGATAACATACACAGAAAAAAAAGGAAATTAATAAACATTTTTCGCACACCCCAAAAATGAACGTAAAATAAAATAAAACAAAGATTGGAAATTTTTAATCACAGGAAATGTATTGTCACCCCCGACAACTAACAGCTGATCATTACATTACCTCAGGTTGCCATGGTAACCTCCCTGCCTTTGGAAACAGGTGGAAACACATAAACCCAGGCCTCCAGATTAAGGTTTAATCCAGATTAAGTGTTATCATTATAAAAAAAAAATCCAGATCAACAATATACATATTCTGGATAGGAATCTCAGATTTTCTCAATCTCTTATGAAAAAAAAGGTTATCTCAAATGACAATTTATGTACTAACTAACCCCCCGCCGTGTCTTCTAATTGCACTGAACAAGAAGATGATTAGAAAATGGAAGAGCAGACATCGTTAGCATGATTGTAACCATGACGACATCGCCAGTGTGTTTTCAAGAGAGAAAATCTGATACAAAAAATTAACAATTATCGGAAGTTTGTTTGTTTCAGTGTTTATTTAACTGGGTGTGAAAATGTTGAAATGTTTCTCGAGCGAACAAGAACAAGATCAGCCAAATAAAGTTCATAAACCTTTCTCTTTTTTGTCAATTTATTTCAATATATATATTTATATATATAAAATACTGTCTCATAAAAAGCCTTACTTTGTACAATACCTGTGAGTAAGTGAATGAGTGAGTGGCTGAGCGAGCGAGTGAATCGATGAACGAGTGAGAATGATCGCAGGAAGAGAAAGCAGGAAAACTGTCTTTTATAAAACTAGTTACCGTTTTTTTTCAGTTTTGCCCACTATAACGGTGTTTACACAATATACACATAATTACTTACAAAAAAGAAGAGCGTTAACAGTTAGTAGAGGCCGAGAGAGAAGGGTTAGGACTACTAATGGACACAAGTGGGAGAGAGGAAAAAGATGGAAGGAAAGAGAAAAAAGAGAGAGAAAAAGCAAATAGAAAATATTTGTTTTTAATGCTAAAACCCTATAAAAGAAGGCAGTACTTGTGTCTTACTGAGAAAGTATATCAGTGCATAACTTCTTTTGCGTGAGCTGAGATAAAAGTACCGTTTTGGTTACAGTCGAGGTCGTCTCGCTCCTTAGTTAAACGATGAGGGGGGAAAAAATGATCGAAAGAGAGGAAGAACGAAAGAGGGAGAAAGTCTGTCTAGAAAGTACCACATCTGGCGGCAGACCTTCCAAACAAACAAGAAAAAAAGACGTTTCTTAGAAAAAGAAAAATGAAAGTGAAAAAACAAAACAAAATGCACGTTTGTTGTAACACATCCGTCATGGCACCATTTTAGTTGATCATTTTCATCGGCTGTTGCTTTTTTGAGGTACTTCTTTTACGAAATAAAAGAAAGACTAGAACAGATAATGTACCATTTTCGTGGCGGTGTTTTTCCCCCCATCGCTGTGTACAACAGTAGCACCGTTATGAAGGTATTTCAGCATCACGCACCATTGGAATTCCACCTTGTTGACACGGAGTCGATCCCTCCCCTCCGTTTCTGTGGAAACCATCGTCATCCTCGTCTCCGCGACGGGATCCACCACCCCCTCTCCCCCCCTCCCCCCCCCCCCTTCCCCCCCCCCCCTCCCCCGCGGCTCCCAGCTGGTCGTCGGTCGTCCCCGGCGACAGCTGCGGTGTTTCCCGGAGCCTTGCCGTTACGTCCTCTTCATACACACGACACAGCGGCTCACACGTGTGCGGAGGTTACCAGCCTTTAGAGTCTCCGACTGGGGCTTCCTGCAGGGGTCAGGGGTCATCAGAGGCCAGAAGGTTATCAGGTGGTCATCAGTTTCGGAACGCACCGACATTGTCTCACGGGCCATTCTTGCACTCAACGTGGCTCGTACCCCCTTATGATTCGGTGTCTTTCCCCCTCTCCTCCTCTCCTCCTCTCCTCCTCTCCCTCCTTTCTCTCCCCTTCCCTCCCCATTTCCGTCCGCCCTACTCCCCCCCTTTCCCTCCCCTCCCCCCTATCTCTCCCTTCCTCACCTGAACATGTCAGTGGAGTCCACGGTGGCGAGCCAGAAGCTGTAGGAGTTGCCAAAGTAGTTGCAGGTCCCCCTGCCGTGGCACTCGATGAAGGGGGCGCTACGGAACTCCTCCAGGCAGGAGCCAGGGGAGGCCAGGGCCTGGCCAGAGCCTTCTGCACCCGCGCTGGTGTGCTGCAGGGGGGGAGGGAGAGGGAGGAGGAGACGGAAAGAAGGGAGGAAGTTACACATTTGTGGCTGTCAGGAGACTGTGTGCAATACGTATCTACAGTGAATGTGTGTTTCTGTACAGTATGAATCTACTATGTGTAGACACCTGGATGTGTGTAGAGTACATGTGTGTGTGTGTACAGTATGTGTGTGTGTGTACAGTATGTGTGTGTGTGCGTACAGTGCATGTGTGAGTTGTGAATG
>BROE01000023.1:8537893-8548966 GCA_036571765.1 Plecoglossus altivelis | reverse complement strand
CCCTCTCTGCCCTCCTCTCCCCCTCCCCCCTGCCCTCCCCCTCCCTACCTGCTGATGAAGGGCTTGATCCCTTCTCCTGTAATGGGGGCCATGCTCATTGGCATGGGCTGAGGAGTGGACAGCCAATAGGAGTAGTCGTTGCGGAAGCAGAAGTCTTGCACACGTTGTTAGATGTCCAGAACATGAAGGCATTCGTGCTAACCTGCCGTAAACAACTTCCGCGAGTACCTGTGGAGAGGGAGGAAAGGAGAGAGGACAGGAGGGAGAGAGGGCAGAGGAGATGAGGAGGGGAGGCGAAGAGAGCATGAGGCAGGGGAAGGTAAGACAAGATGAGGAGGGAGGAGGAGAGGACGAGAGATGAGGAGGAGAAGAGAGGACGAGGAGGGGAAGAGGACAATGAGGAGAGGAGAGGGGAAGAGGAATGAGGAGGAGAAGAGAGATGAGGAGGGGAGGGAAGGAGAGATGAGGAGGGGAGGAGGAGAGGGGAGAGAGTTGAGGAGGGGAGAGGAGATTAGGAGGGGAGGGGAGATGAGGAGGGGAGGGAAGGAGAGGAGGTGAGATGAGAGAAGGGTAGAGAGAGATGGGGAGGGAGAGGGAGTAGAGAGGCAGAGAGAGGGATGCGAGAAAGAGAGGAGAGCAGAGCAGAGGATGAGGCTGGGGCATGAGGCTGAGGGCTGAGGTGGAGGGATGAGGCGGAGGGATGAGAAGAGCGTCCAGGAAGACTTACCCAGATCCTGGCCGTGAGCTCGCTCGTTGCCCTGGACGTAGAGGAGGGAGTAACCGTCGTAGATGAGCGAGGTGCCATCCGGGCAGAAGGGAACGTCCTGGGCCTGGCTGTGGCGGGTGATCAGGAAGCCGTGGGAGATGGAGGCCCCACCAGGGGAACCAGGAGGCCCCTGGAGGCCATCTGAACCCCGGGGTCCGGGGTACCCTCTCTGACCTGGAGACATGGGGGGTAGTTAAATGGCAAGGGGGTGATAAACACACTCACTCACACACACAAACACTCATAGACATGCACACACCCTAATACACACACACACTATTTTTCACACACTCATACACATACACACTCATATGCACACACCCTAATATACACACACACTATTTTTCACACACTCATACACACTCATAGGCATGCAGACTCATATACATACACACTCTTACAGACGCACTCAAATGCCTGGATTCTTCAAGACAGATACATGCATACATGTCCACACATCCTTTAATAAGACTGCAGTGCTTAGGGCCCCAGACCCCAGCATCTCCCCTCACCTGGCTGTCCGGCCGGCCCAGCGTCACCCTTGCGTCCGGGGCCTCCACTGAATCCTGGGGGGCCCTCAGGGCCCAGGTCACCTGGATTACCTGGCTGGCCTGGGGAACACACAGGAGTTCAGAGGCAGATGCTGAGTGTTTGTGTGTAAGTGTGTGTGTCTGTGTGTGTCTGAGTGTGTATGTGCGCGCGAGTGTGTTTGTGTGTGTATCTGTGTCTGTGAGTGTGTGTGTGTGTGTGTGCCTGTCTGAGTGTGTATCCGTGTCTCTATGTGTGTGTATATCTGTGTATGTGTCTAAGTGTGTATCTGTGCGTGTGTGTATGTGTGTGTGTGTGTGTCTTCTGACCAGGAAGTCCCTCCCGTCCAGGGTTCCCAGGGAGCCCTCTCTCTCCAGGCTGGCCCTGGATACCAGGGGGTCCCCGCTCCCCCTTCACCACGATGGGGGCTGGGGCAACGCCAGAGTCACCTGGCAAACCTGCGGGGAGGGAGGGATGAAGAAGGGGGGGTAGAAAGAAGAAAGGGAAGGGGGTAAAGAAGAGGGGATAGGGAGGAGGGAGGGGAGAGAGTGGGAGGGGTCAGTACAGGCATGTCAGTGTTAGTCGAATCAAACTCACCCGGGGTGGGTGACACTTACCAGGTTCTCCGGGGTCTCCACGGTCTCCAGGGAGACCAGACGATCCAGGGGAGCCGGACTCCCCCTTCGGCCCTGGAAAGGTAGAGAGGGGGGGGAGACAAAACGTGAATGCTTACCTGGACAAGTGTGCATGGACACACACTCTCTCTCTCTCTCTCACACACACACACACACACACACACACACAGACACTGACCTGGGAATCCTGGGACGCCAGGAAGGCCAACGTCTCCCTTCAGACCGCTGGGCCCGGGAATACCAGAAGGACCCTGGTCACATGACACAGGTGACATCATGTAACAGTGACATCACAGAACATGGAAGGTAGAGCTAGAATCCTCAGTAGACTCAAATTAGAGCAATGAGAGAGAGAGAGACAGAGAGAGAGAGATAGGGAGAGAGGAAAGGAGGGAAAAAGAGAGAGGGAACAAGGGAAAAAGAGAGAGGGAGAGAGGGAAAAAGAGAGAGGGAGAGAGAGTGAAAGGGAGAAAAAGAGAGCAGAAGAAAACAGAGAGAGAAAGAGAAAAGAAAGTGAGCGAGAGAACCATAGAATACTTACGGGGAATCCAGGGCTTCCAAGATCTCCCTTCTGCCCTGGGAAGCCAGGCTGTCCAGAGGCTCCAGGGATGCCCTTCTCACCCTTGACCCCTCCGCTGCCAGCAGGCCCGCGAGGCCCCTCCGGACCTGGGGGTCCTACACACGCACAATGCAAAGGTGAGTGAGTGTGTGGTGGGAAAAGGGGGGGGGACACTCACATATTCAAACACACTGTTTAATATCCACGTTTACAGTTGGGGTTTGAAAATTGACAGAGCAACAAGTTAACATGGCAGGTTTTAAAGTTGGCATGTACAAGGGGCATGTGTGTTTGTGTGTGAGTTGTAATCGTTTAAAAAAAATCTTCTTAATCTGTCCTGTAAGGGAAAATTAGGGTTAAGATTATCTTCAGTCAACATGCTTCAGTTGTAATGTCAGATATTGTGTATATGTACACACACACACACGCTTCCATTAAAAGTGACATCACATCAGTGACATCACGTCAGTGACATCACGTCAGTGACATCACATCTGACCGTCATGGCATCTAACCTGGAAGACCTAGGTATCCCAGAATTCCCGGTTTACAGAAGTAGCGGCGCCGTGGCAACAGCACAGCCGGCAAAGGGATTTAAACAAGAGCAGGAGTTAGCATTAGCATTAGGGTTACCCGTTACGGCTATCTTAGCATTAGCTACAACCTCGGGCTAATGAGATAGCGGCTATCTTAGCTTTAGCTACAACCTCAGAAAAGATAGATAGGAGTAAGCTTAGCATAGATGCAATAACTAGCCTTATGCTATCTTAGCATACTCATAGTCACATAGAACGTGAGCGTACCTATAGTAACAGGATTATCCGTAGTTGCACTTTTTATTATTACATTATCTAGCATCAAGCGGACGATTATTAAATGTATATATTTCTTTATCTAACTGCCTGATTAACAATATAACTGTCACAATATTTAAGGCCATATAGGGCATAGTACAGTACACAGTCAAAAGTTACAGTTGAACGTGAGGATTGCAACTTCAATGATCCAAACTACAGCTCAAACATCCTGGTGAATATTATTAAAATTGTTTGAAAAGTGTTAGAACTGGTGTTTGGCTTTCATTGTCAAGATGGGACAGTTGCAAATATTGACAGTGGGTGTTAAGAAGATGAGTCACTCAGTCTACATGCTTCTACCTCTACTGAAAAGAGCTCCGTCTCCATATATCTCGATATAATGCTAGTCGTGTACAATCTATATCGTGAACATCTCGTTCCACAAATGGTGTCATTTATCCTAATACTTCTACCGGTGAGCAAAATCAGGAGGTTAGAGTGGAGATTAGAAAATACAATAAAATGTGCAGGGTGGAGGAACACAGTAGAGGAAACAAGTGTCAAATATATATCAATATCAATACAAATCAAACGCATTTCTAATAACATAGAACACCGTGCAGAGGAGCTCTAGAACAGAGCGGAGGGTTCTAGAACAGAGTGGAGGGTTCTAGAACGGAGCGGAGGGTTCTAGAACAGAGTGGAGGGTTCTAGAACGGAGCAGTGGAACATGCAAGAAGTAGAAGCTCTGGATTCTGAAGTTCTGACCTGAGGGACCTGGAGGCGTGTCATCAGGGAGGAGGCGGGGCCCCACACCACAAGAGGGTGGAGCCCAGCCGGAGGAAACAGGAAGTAAAATGACGTCATACCCTTCATAGTTCTTTCATTGACCCACAGATACTCCGGCCATGTTCTGGGCCTAGCCTAGCACGCTGCAAGATCTAGCACTGGGCTCTGATGTCTGCAGGAGTTTTGTGGAACGCATTAACTTTAATGACTTTACAAATCCACGTTCCTTTAAAAACTTGTAAGAATCGTTCAAAGCATTATTAGTCCATTTAAGTCTATTAAAAGTCAACCATTTCCCACACTGTCAATATGTGATGTAAATCCATACTGAGTAAATGCTTGTATGCATGGTTGTCTCCATTTAGGAGTATCGTCTCTGCAGGTGAGCCCAGTACCATCTCAGTGCTGGCTGCCCAGGTGTGACAGGAACACAGGTGTCCATGCAGTGCAGGTGACACACTCAGATCACTGTGAGAGGGCACAGCCACAAACCAACCTCTACCTGTTCCCAAATACAGCGTCACAGAGGGTTACTGGGGATGCTGGGGAGGACCCTCGTGTTGCTAGGGAGCACTGGCAGTGAGTACAGGTGTTGCTAAGGGACATTGGCAGTGAGTACAGGTGTTGCTAAGGGAGACTGGCAGTGAATACTGGTGTTGCTAAGGGACACTGGCAGTGAATAATGGTGTTGCTAAGGGAGACTGGCAGTGAATACTGGTGTTGCTAAGGGACACTGGCAGTGAGTACTGGTGTTGCTAAGGGACACCGGCAGTGAATACTGATGTTGCTAAGGGACACTGGCAGTGAATACTGGTGTTGCTAAGGGACACTGGCAGTGAATACTGGTGCTATTGGGGAACACTGAGGTTGATTTCTGGCCCACCGGTGACAACACCAACATCATCATCATCACTAAAACAACACAAACACACACAAACACGGACCCTGTGTGGAGATGAGGGGGTGTGGGTGGGGGAGAGGATGGGGGGGAGTGTGAAGGGAAGGGGGTGCAGGCTGGAGGACGTTCCCCTGCAAAAGGGGGGAGAGGGGGTGAGGAGACACCAGGGACAACTGATGGATGGATGACAAAGACAATGAGAAGTTGTAATCCATGCTTATTAGGAGGTGTGGTCAGGCCCCCTGTGAAGCACTTTGATTGGTGCGTGGACCACCCCAGCGTTTCCTGGTGAGGAGAGGGGGTGAGAGAGGTGCGGTGTGCAAGATGCGTGCTGGTGGCGGTGATTTAACCAATCGCTTGCATCGGTCGGTCCAGTGCTCGATACGTACTCAGCGCTGATTGGACAGTGTGGTGTACTCGGTGACATGGTGGGTGGTGATTGGTGCAGCACGACCATGCAAATCATTGGTTCTATCACACAGAAGCATTCACGTGGTGTTAGCCAAGTTGCTGCCTGGGTCGAACTCACTCTCCATCTTCTTTTTTGTTGTTGCCAATGTACGTCCAGTATATGTTTATGTGTGTGTGAAAGAGTGAGGAAGCATGGAATTCCAAGAGAATCGAAAGATATGGAGGGCGAGAAAGAGAGATAGGCTCATTGCTAACAAAATGTTTTCCTCCATCTTCACCAACTGCTAATGCTGAACTTCTTCCAAGATGGAGGACAGGGTGACAAGTTCTCTAACCCAGGCAGCAACTTCAGCTACAGAAGAAAGAAAAGCTCCATATCTTACCTCCACGCCCTGGGGAGCCAGGGAGGCCTGGGTTCCCTTTGGGCCCTTGGAGGGCCTGCCCTGGGGGGCCCGGGGGCCCAATACTACCAGAGGAACCAGGGAGGCCGGGGAACCCTGCTTCGCCTTTGGATCCGGGGAAGCCAGGGCTTCCAGGAAGTCCAGGTAAGCCCACATCTCCCTTCGAACCTGCAGAAGAAAAACATCAGGACAGGTTGAAGACTTATGCTGCCTGGGTGAGACTGATGACGGTGAGAAGGACTTCTCGGAATTCCGGAACTCACCTGGTATCCCTGGGAGACCGGGCGATCCAGGACCGCCTAAGCCTGGAAGACCTAGAGGAGAATGGAATGGTGGGAAATTGAGTTGTCATCTGTGCCTTCACTGAAGTTATAAACCAAACTCACTCCGCCTTTAGAACTCCAATTTGTCATGTGATACTTGGCTCTAATAAAGCTCAACTGGCATTGTGGGAATTGCAGTCTCACCTGGGTCTCCTTTGATTCCAGCTGGACCGGGGATCCCGTCCCGACCTGCTTGGCCCTTGTCGCCAGGGTAACCAGGTGAACCGGGACGGCCAGGCTCTCCCGGTCGCCCGGGTGATCCGCTGAGACCGGGGTTACCGGGGGAACCGTCAAGACCTTTGGGGCCGGCAATACCGGGAGCACCTGGGGAGTCGGACGGAAAGTGAGTGTACGAGATGGGAGGTGTGTGCGTGTGTTTGTCTGTGTGTGTGTGCGTGTCACTTCCTATGAGAGTTCACTTATGGAACATGGTCTACCTTGGAATCCTGGCAGACCCGGGTCGCCCTTGGAGCCGGGGTTGCCTGGCAACCCTGGAAGGCCGGGACCGCCTGGGTTTCCTTTCTGTCCAGAAGTTCCTGGATATCCTGGTTGTCCTGGTTCACCCTGGGGGAGAGAGATGGATGGATGGAGGGAAAGAGAGAGAGAGATGGATGGATGGAGGGAAAGAGAGAGAGAGATGGAGGAAGACAAGTAGATGAGAATAGATGTTTCCTCTATATAGCAAAGCACAGTAAATGCCAGATAACATTGATACAAAACAATGACACATCAACATTCTCTCTCTTTCAAGTTCGATCCCTTATGTCCTGATTCTGAATCCAGGTTCTATCTCATTCTTCCTGGTTCTGCTTCCTGATTCTCTCTCTCTTCCTGGTTCTGCTTCCAGATTCTCTCTCTCTTCCTGGTTTTGCTTCCTGGTTCTCTTTCTCTCTTCCTGGTTCTGCTTCCTGATTCTCTCTCTCTCTCTCTCTCTCTCTTCCTGGTTCTGCTTCCTGATTCTCTTCTGTTCTGCTTCCTGGTTCTGCTTCCTGATTCTCTCTCTCTCTCTCTCTCTCTCTCTCTCTTCCTGGTTCTGCTTCCTGATTCTCTCTCTCTTCCTGGTTTTGCTTCCTGGTTCTCTCTCTCTCTTCCTGGTTCTGCTTCCTGATTCTATCTCTCTCTTCTCCTTGGTTCTGTTCTGTCCTGTCCTGATTCCTCTTCTCTCTTTCCTTGGTTCGTTTTCTGATTTCTCTCTCTCTTCCGGTCGGGTCACTTCCTGGTTTGCTTCTCTGATTCTCTCCTCTCACCTTCTTCGGTTCTTCTTCCTGATTCTCTTCTCTGTCGTTTCGCCTCTTCGCCTCTGTGTCTTGCTTTCCTGGTTCTGCTTCCTTGGTTCTGCTTTATTCTTCTGTTTCTGCTTCATCCGGTTCTGCTTTGTTCTCAACTTCTTGTCTGATTCCCGATTCCCTCTCTCCTGATTTTAGTACCTTAAGTCCGGGTGCTCCAGGGAGTCCTGCTCCAGACGGGCCGGGGTCTCCCTTGGCTCCAGGGAACCCAGGGGCTCCTGGCTGTCCCGGGCCCCTATCGGTTGTTCAGGCTGACTTCTGGAGTTTTCTTCACATTCGCATGATGGGGACCTCTGGATAGCCCATCTCCTTTCCATTTGGCTTATTCCCTTTCAATCCGGGCACGTTCCTTGGAGAGCCAGGGCCTTCCATTGGTGAGTACCTGCGTCTCCTTTAGGTACCTGTGGAGAGGATTGGTTCGGTGTGGGTAGGAGTGGCAATGGAGAAGGAGAGTGAGAGGTGGAGGGGTGGTGAGATGGGAATCGTTTGCGAAGGGAGGCGGAGGACATATTGCGGAGGGGGTGATTAGGAGGACTTGTGTGTGTTTAGACGAAGTAGTCTGCCATTTTTCCTGCGTGTTATTATGATAGTGGGTTGTGTTTCTACTTAACCTGGTGTCCTGGAATTATCGTCTGGACGTTTTCGTCCGGTTGTCTTGGCCCGGAGGTAGACCTGGTCAGCCAGGGAGAGCTCGAGATGCCCATCTGGCCTGTGCAGCCCATTCAATACCTAGGGAAACTACCGCACACATGCACAACACATATGCACACTCACACACCATTCACACACACACATCAGTTGCACACCACGGTCACGACACACACAGGTGCACACGACCGCAGGTGCACACATGTTTGTGTTTTACCACAACACTATGTCAGCATGACACACAAGTGCTACACACAGGGTGGCATTCACAACAGAGGTTATCACAATACATTGTTCCAATTTCAGATGGACCGATTATGTCAACAGTCTGGTAGTGGATCAAAACTCACAAGCATTGCTACAATAGACACACACTAGTCCTTCTGATAACAGGTGTCACTAGGTACAGTTTGTTATTTTGTCACGTCATCTAATGATCATCAGCCGAAATACGTTTGCACATTTCACCCTGAACATTGATCATCACGCACAATTGATAACAACACATATTCAATGCCAGAACTTCAAATACAGAACATGTTTCATTAACCGGATCAGTTAAATACGGCTGGCAAGTGTAGCCTGGAGCTCCGTTCTCCTTATTAACCTTAGTAACCTTCAAGGTGGGGGTGTAATGAGGCCCAGGGGGTCCGGTGACGTTCCGGTCCCCCTGTCTTCCCTTCCCACCGGGACCTCCGGAACCACCTGGTCGCCCTGGGAAACCGTCGTCACCTGAGGGGTGAAGGGTTAGATTGGGTTAAAACAATGTGAATATTATGGATTAGTCTGTGTGTATGAACGTGTGTGCGTTTGTGTGCTTGTGTTTGTCTGTGGGTGGAGAGTTCTGTATGTTAAAATGTACTTCAGTATGCATTTGTGTGTGTGTGTATACATGTGTCTGAGAATGCTCTGTTCTGCATGCACGTCTGTGTTTGTAGGTGTGTGTGTAGGTATGTGTAGCTGTGTATGTGTAGGTGTGTAGATGTGTGTGTGTAAGTGTATGTAGCTGTGTGTGTGTGTAGGTGTATGTAGCTGTGTGTGTGTGTAGGTGTGTGTGTGTGTGTAGGTACCTTTAGGTCCAGGGAAGCCAGGTGCACCTGGACCACCTGGTCCTCCTGAGGGCCCTGGGGAGCCCATCACACCCATGTCTCCCTTGGCACCTGTCAATCAACCAATCAACAATCGATGCATACATCAATCCACCAATCAAACAATCCATCAATAAACCATCCATAACTCAATTAACCAATCCACCAACCAAGCAATCAATCAATCAATCAATCCATAAGTCAATCAATCAACCAATCAATAAATCATTCAACCATCCATAAATCCATTAACCAATCAACAAATCCATCCATCAATCACTCACAAACAAGCGTCTTACCAGGTAGTCCAGGTAAGCCATCACGCCCCGGTCCTCCAGGTGCTCCCTGAGCACCAACTGAGCCGGGGGAACCTGGGAACCCAGGAGAACCTCTGTCTCCTGGCAACCCTGGGATGTCCAGGCCAGGGGGGCCGGGGTCTCCCTTCGCTCCTGGCCCACCAGGGAACCCTAAAACACCCCGAGGTGAGGCATGAGAGAGGAGCAGGGAGCGGGGAAAGAGAGGAGGAGGAAACAGAGGAGGAGGGAACAGAGGGGGTGGGGAGGAGCCGGTTAAGACCCAACAGGCTCTAATCAGTCAAGTTTAAATATTGTTAAATATCAGTTGTTGGGGGAGAAGGGGAGGGGGGGCTTACCAGGGGACCCAGTAGGGCCAGGGGGGCCAGTGGGGCCGGGGAGACCCTTAGCACCAAATGATCACCAAGGCCACGGAGCCGACTCAGAACCAGAGTCACCTGGAGGAAGGGGTACAGGTGTGAGGTTGAGACAATTTTTTTCTTTTCAGTTTATCACTTCAAAAAACTTGTTTTCTTCTTTTTTGCACACAACTATATGAGCTCATGGAATCAGAACCCCTGGTGAACTTCAGAACCACCCGGGAGTTCTAATCACTACTGCTACCTTTGATCCCGGCCCACCGTCACCCAACTCACATAGTCTTTTCTACCAAACAGCAGAGGGGGGGGGTGAGGAGATGGCGGGGTTATAGGACAGACAGGTCAATCAGTCAAGTTTTAAATATTGTTTAAATATCAGTTTGTTGGGGGAGAAGGGGAGGGGGGCTTACCAAGGGGACCAGTAGGGCCAGGGGGGGCCAGTGGGCGCCGGGGCACCTTGGCTACAAATGACGGGCAACCAGGGGGCACGAGGTACGGGACCTCCAGGGATACCAGAGTCACCTGTGAGGGGACGGAGGTGGGCTTGTGTGTGGGGTAGGAAGGGGGTTCAGGTGTGAGGTTGAACAAATTTTTTTCTTTTCAGTTTTACTTCTTCAATAAAGCTTGTTTTTCTTCTCTTTTGGGCACTACAATGTATATGAGCTCATGGAATCAGAACCCCTGGTGAACTTCAGAACCACCCGGGAGTTCTAGAATCCCTGGACTGTACCTTTGGATCCGGGGCCACCGTCGAACCCAGACCGTCCAGGTTGCCCTGGGTTGCCGGGGAAACCGGGATCTCCTTTGGGCCCTGGGAATCCTTTACCCCCTGGGAATCCAGGAGGCCCCTGGGGACCAGGCAGACCAAACCCAGGCTCTCCCTGATCACACACACACACACACACACAAGAAAACAAACAATGAAACACACACACACAAGGAAACACACACAAAAACGATGTTTCATACAATCATTCTAATACTTATAGCCTCTTTTCTCATCAATAATGTAGACTTGATGCTCCAGTCCTCCCCCCTTCACCCTCTAGTCAAGCCCAACCCTCCAGTCCTCCCCCCTTCACCCTCTAGTCAAGCCCAACCCTCCAGTCCTCCCCCCCTCCTGCCCATCATCCACTCCTACCTTGGATCCAGGGAAACCAGGCTGTCCTGGGAGGCCGTCTACCCCAGGTCTGCCTGGCCCTCCTGGGCCGCCCGGTTGGCCGGGGGTCCCTTGGATACCTGGAGGGTAGACACAGGAGTGGTGAGTGATA
>BROE01000023.1:8501338-8511753 GCA_036571765.1 Plecoglossus altivelis | reverse complement strand
TAGGATGCAAAGAAAGATGGACGGCAGCACGGGTGAAGAAGGGGTACTGAAAGATGTTCTGTTCAAAGAGACACATGTCGGAAAGGTAATTCATCGGAATATGTTACCGCATCGCTGGTTTCTCAAAACGAGAGTTTGACGTGATCGTGAAAGATGACGCCAGCTCAGAAACTGGATGCGTGCAAGAAGACTGTCGCCAGACACCAGAGTCGGCTAAAACGGAGAAACGACGCGAGGAGACAACGCAGAGGCTAGCGGGGAGATACCGGGAGAGCACCAGAGGCTGGAGGAGAAGACGCTCAGACACGTATTAGGAGGGCCGGGAGGAGAGGAGTAGACACCAGAGACGGTGGAGAGAGCATAAAAGACAACAAGAGATTCTAGGTGGAAGGAGGCACGTCAGACGACCCACGAGGCGCTGTTGGGGAGAGACGTTTCAGACAGCCAGAGGCTGGAGGAGACACGTTCAGACATCCTGAGAGAACTGGGGTTGGCGAGAGGACGTCAAGACACAAAAGGCTGGTGTAAGAGACGTTCAGACACCAGGAGACGCGTGGATGTGAGAGACGTCAGACACAGAGACTGGTGGGAAGCAGAACGTCAGACACAAGAGGCTGGTGGAGAGACGTCAGACGCCAGAGGCTGGTGGAGAGACGTCAAGACACCAGAGACTGGTGGAGAGACGTCAGACGCCAGAGGCTGGTGGAGAGACGTCAGACACCAGAGGCTGGTGGAGAGACGTCAGACACAAGAGGCTGGTGGAGAGACGTCAGACACCAGAGGCTGGTGGAGAGATGTCAGACACCAGAGGCTGGAGGAGAGACGTCAGAGGGCGTGGAGAGAGAGAACACAGGATGTTGGTGAAGGTTGAGGAGTCTGTCGCTGTCTAAACACTGGGGTGTTGTTGAGGGTCATCCTCTCTCCGTTTAGCCTAACGCCATTTGCTCTTCATTCACAGCACTGTGCAAGTTCTTCGGTGGGAGAGTCGTCACACAACACACCACAGGACACACACACACAACACATCAACACACACACACTCAAGCAGCCACACCTAGACTATGTGTGTGTCTGCAATGTGTTGTGCGCGTTAATTGTGGGAGTGTTAGTTGATTGCGTGTGCACAGTGGCAGGGTGTGGGTCCATATGGGGTGAGTGCTGTAGTGTCGGTGTGATGTGTGAGTGTGTGTGTGTGAAGATCGTGGTCAGGGAAGCTACTGATGTCGGCATACGCAGCAACACGCAGCATGCTGTTCTGTGTAGATGTGTGATAATGTGAGAGAGGTGTGGTGCCACGAGACGGATTAGCAATGGTGGTGGTCCGGTGTGGGCGAGCCGGCTTGGCCCATACTATCGCTGTGGATGTGTGTGATGTAGAGACTGCCTCAACTCGTGCTTGCAAAGTTAATCTGGTTTTGTTTGTGTGTGTGATTGTGTGTGTGAGAGACTGTGTGTGTCTGTGTGTGATTGTGCGTGTGAGAGACTGTGTGTGTCTGTGTGTGATTGTGCGTGTGAGAGAGTGTGTGTGTCTGTGTGTGATAGTGAGCAGACAGTGATCTCCAGAAGACAGAACAGTGTGTGTCATGCATGTCAGGGTCTTTTATAAACCCTGCCCATCAAGAACCAAAATACCCTCTCAGACAACACACACACTCACACACAGACACAGGCAGACACACACTCACACACACAGACACAGGCAGACACACGCACACACACACACTCACTCACAGTGTGGGCTAGATGCAGGATAAGGGTGATCTGATGACAAGGGTTACCTACTGTGTGTGTGCAGGTGTGCGTGTGTGCAGGTGTGTGAGTGCAGGTGTGTGTGTGCAGGTGTGTGTGTTGGGGGGGGGGGGTTTGTGCATGACAGAGAATGTACATCTGCAGCCATAACAACCAGACAGATGAAAAGAGGCTTGATAAGAGTCCTCCCTTATCATCCCTCCCTCTTTCTCTCTCTCCTTCCCGTCATCCTCTCAAGTTCTTCGCTAGCATCCACCTCTCTTTCTTCTCTCCTTCCTCTCATCCCTCCTCTTTCTCGCTCCTTTCTCCCTTATCAATCCTCCCTCTATCTCTCTCTCCTTCCTTCACCTCTTTTCCTCTCTCTCCTTCCTTGTCATTCCTCCTCTTTCTCTCCCCTTATCATCTCTCTCTTTCGTTCTCTCTTTTTCTCTTATCATCCCCTCTTCTTTCTTTCTTTCTCTCTCACCCTCACCCTCTTTCTCTCTCTTCCTCATCCCTCTTCTTTCTCTCTCTTTTCTCGCTTATCATCCCCCCTTTTCTCTCTCCTTTCCTCATACTCTCTTCTCCTTTTTCTTCTGGTGGATTCTAGGTTACCACCATCCTTCACCCCTAGGGCTTACGTTTCACCTCCCTCCTCCCTCTTTTTCACCTGGCCAGCATGTGTTCTCCACCTTTATCTCACCTGAAGTGGGAAACATGGAGGGCTGGCTGGAGGGAGAGGGTGGCTTTCACAGTCAATGGTGCAAGGAACTGAAAGGAGCAGCTTTCTAAACGCCCCACGCACACTCACACGCACACGGTGCACAAACTTGGTTTTGTGTTGACCTTTTTGAACAAGGGCTGACGAGTTGTCCTGTGTGTTGTGTGTCTGGCAGATAACAGTGTATACCCTCTATGTGTGAGTGTGTGTTGCTGTGTTGTGTGTGTGTGTGGATGTTGTGTTGTGTGTGGTGGTGTGTGTGTTGTGTGAGGAGAGAGGGAGGAGCTAGCACTAGGTTAATCCAATTGTTGGAATTCCTGAGGGGATTCGTTTAGCATTGCTGAGACAGAATTCCAGGTCAGCTTGTTGCGGTTTGACTCCACTAGGGGGCGCAGGTGAGAGCACTGTTTGGGAAAAGACACAACGGGAATTCCAACAGCAGGGAATCCTTTCCTAGGTTTACACTGAAGAGAGAGAGAGAGAGGGAGAGAGAGAGGGAGAGAGAGAGACGAGGGAGGGAGAGAGGGAGGAGGGGGAGAGAAGAAGAGCAGAAGAGAGAGGGAGAGAGGAAGAGAGAGGGAGATAGAGAGGGAGAGAGAGGGAGAGAGAGAGAGACAGAGAGAGGGGGGGAGAGAGAGAGGGAGAGAGGGAGGGAAGGAGAGGGAGAGAGGGAGGAGAGAGAGAGAGAGACGAGAGGGAGAGAGGAGGAGGTGAGAAGGAGAGAGCACGAGGGAGGGAGAGAGGGAGGAGGGGGAGAGAAGGAGAGCAGAAGAGAGAGGGAGAGAGTAAGAGAGAGGGAGATAGAGAGGGAGAGAGAGGGAGAGAGGAAGGGAGAGATAGAGAGATAGAGAGAGAGGGGGGAGAGAGAGAGGGAGAGAGAGAGGGAGGGAGAGAGAGAGGAAGAGAGAGAGAGAGGAAGGAGGGATGGAGGGACAGAGGGAGGGAGGGGGAAAGAGAAAAAGGGGGGAGTGGGAGACAATGGCCTCTCTTCCTGCTCATCAAACCATCTTCCATTCCAGAGGGAAACAACATGTTTGACCCTAAGATGTCTGGGACAGGACCATGTCAAGACCCTCTCCCTCTCTGGGACAGGACCATCTCAAGACCTCTCCCTCTCTGGGACAGGACCATATCAAGACCTCTTCATCCCTCTCTGGGACAGGACCATGTCAAGACCCTCTCCCTCTCTGGGACAGGACCATATCAAGACCCTCTCCCTCTCTGGGACAGGACCATATCAAGACCTCTTCATCCCTCTCTGGGACAGGACCATATCAAGACCCTCTCCCTCTCTGGGACAGGACCATATCAAGACCCTCTCCCTCTCTGGGACAGGACCATATCAAGACCTCTTCATCCCTCTCCTTCTCTGAATCTCTTCCTCTATCGCTCTGTCTTTCTCTATCTCTCTATCTCCCTCTGATGCACAGAAAACAGCAGCATGGAAGCTGGGATTCTATGGTGGGGTGACAGGTTCTTTCTCCTCTCCCTCCCTGCCCTCTCCCCTTCTCTCCCCCCCCCTCCCCCCGCCCCTTCCTCAGCCCTCCAATTCATCCCTCTGTCCTCCCTCCCTTCGTTCCTCCCCTCCTCTTTTCGCTCCCTCTCCACCACACCTCTCTCCGCGGGGGCCAGAGAGAGAGAGAGAGAGAGAGAGAGAATGGGAGGAGCCTAAATGGTCTACATTCCAGAGAGGACAGCGGAACCCTCCAGGAGCCAATTACAGAGCGGGGAAGTCCATCATTCCTTCCTTCACGGGTAGGAACTCCCTGGAAACCGTGACAACCAGGAGAGGGAGCGAGACGGGGAGGGAGAGGGAGGGAGAGAGAGAGAGAGAGGGAGGAAGGGAGAGAGAGAGAGAGAGACCAGCAATGGTACCCGGTGCACCTATCCAGACACCTGGCTAGACAGCAAGCTGGTGAGCTGCACAGTCACAACGCATTGTTCGGACAAAACTTTACTGGCATCGCAAAAAAAAAACGTTCCGTATGACACCTGTCACCCAGGTTCTGATTTAGGGGTTCCAGATCAGGTGACCACTGCGCGATGCAGACAGACCGAGGACACGGAGAACTGAGCCGGCATCTACATCACACGGCAGGCCGTGTCCTATAGGCCAGTCCCCTCCTCAGCCAAGCAGGAAGCCGGACCAAGGGGGCGGGACTACTCTCTCCGAACATGAATATGAATGAAGCTTGGAGCGTGAATATGCGCTGGGTGTATGTTAGCGAGCTTGGCTCGGTTGGCCAGACAGTATTCGCGCAGGTGGCTTGACCCTGACAGAGAAATAAGTGTTATCGTGTGATTACAGCTGGCTGACACTGAAACGTAAACTGGTCTAGTCCAGCAGAGTCTCTTGTACAAGCAGGGGAAAGAGGAGATAACAGAGGAAGACAGATAGAGAGAGAGAGAGAGAGAGAGAGAGGGAGGGAGATAGAGAGGGAGATAGAGGGAGGGAGAGGGAGGGAGAGATAGTGAGAGGGAGGGAGGGAGAGATAGAGGGAGGGAGAGATAGTGAGAGGGAGAGAGAGAGAGAGAGGGAGAGATAGAGAGAAGGAGATAAAGGAAGAGAGAGGGGAGAGAGTGAGATAGAGAAAGGGAAATAAAGAGAGATATAGGGAGAGAGAGGGAGATAGAGAAAGAGAGATAGAGGGAGAGATATGGAGAGAGAGAGGGAGATAGAGAAAGAGAGATAGAGGGAGAGATATGGAGAGAGAGGGAGATATAGAAAGAGAGATAGAGGAATGGAGAGATTTAGAGACATATTTTCTTTCGAAATGTCTGCCTTTTTGATGGACTTTGTGTTTATCAAAGTCTCCTCAATGAGTTATGACTTTGAATGGATTGACAAGAGATCAAATGTGATATAAAATTTATCGGTGCATCCCTTTGAAAGAACCATTTGAAAGAAAGGATGAATAAATACCGTTAAAAATCTATTATATATCAATAATCAGTAACAATGTTTTTTTAATGCAAAAGTTTATCAAACTTTTTTGTTCGTTTTTTAAAAACTGACAGTTATCCGTTTTTCAACTGATCAACGGACCAACTGGCCTTGTATTATTGTAACATAGACTTGACAGCTGCTTATAAGACATAGGAGGTTTACTGTTGGATAAAACTAGTGTTTACTGCCGTGATATGGTAACATTAAACTCGTGTTGTCTCCTGAAAACAAAGTGATTTAGGGTAAAACATTCACAGCAACATTTGGACATGAACTTCATGATGCGCTTCGACAACTGAATAAACAGCACGACTTTTCCGAAGCACAAAACGGTAACATTTAAGACGAAAATTATAAGAATTTAAACTCCCGCCTGGCTTTCAAAGGCAAACATAACATACAGGCCTTCCAAGAATGAAATGTGTTGATAGTGAGACGATTACATGCGGTAAATACTAACACGGGATACTGCACGAATTCGGCACATGTTTTTTTATTTCAATGACCATAACGCCGAAAAAAAAGGAAAGTTGGGAAAAACGGCAGTATCGGCGTGTTTCTACAAGTCCTCCCGTGCAGAACACTTCTCTGAAAAAATGTGATGCGCGCGACAGCCACCATCCCTGTATGCTTGTACAACTGAACTGCTTAGCGGGTGCGCACGAACTGTTTAGCTCGAGGTTCAGTTGCTTGTTCTTAAATTTACCAAACCCCCCAAAAAATGCATGAAACACCCTTTGTTATAAATGTGCAATAACGTCATCAATTTCAATTACTCTTCACGTTCAGGGAGTCGGTGGAACACGATAACATGTTATTAGACCGGCAACGCAGGCTGCACTTGTTACAAAGTTCTCTATTAATAAACTAAATGCAAACTTGATGCAGTCGAGCAGCCCGGCTTGGACTGAGCAACATGTGGTTGCTTTTAAAAGTGATTATTCTTGGACAACATTACGGTTCAGTAGAGTCTTACTTACCGCTGACTCCGACTCCTGTACCGCGACGCACAGTGCTACGATCACCAACCCTGCCGCGAGGTTCCGGAGATTCTTCAACTTTTTATTCATTTTGGAAAAGATTCCGCCGGGTTCGCAACGACAAAATCAACTGAAAACGCTCAGGAGTATTGTCATATTCTTCCGCTAACTTTTCTAGTACCGTTGACAGAGTTTTTTCTAGAAAGTTATACAGACAGCGTCTCGTGAAGGCTGCAAGCCGTCCTGTACTAGGACCGTTCCCTTCTGTTGCACCGACTAACTTTTCCTCTATCGACTTGCGAACCTGCTAGCCGGATCTACTTCTGAGGATCTACTTTCAGCGCACGGCTTCAGTTCCAACACTTGCTCCAAAACGTCCACGTTCCACCTCTCAAAACATCGTACGTTAGCAAAAAAAGATGGGAAACGCTTATTTTATTTAAAAATTTAAGCATACGAGAAAAATCGAAGCTCAAAGAAAACGTCTTTTAAAGGTGTAAGTTACCCCGTTACAGTGAGAACACCACTTGGTGAAGATAACTTCTGCGGATTGATACCGTGGTGGTGCCCTCTTTTTTTAATGCCTCAGGTTACAAGAAACGTTTTAAATACAAGTAAGTTATGACATTAAACCTTTTGGCCTGTGTGGCATTTGACAATGCAGTCCAAACATGTTGCATACCTTACATATGATTATTGTCAGCCTTTCATTCACTGACACGTTTTTAGAAGGCCAAAGCTTTTAAACCAATTATTTTACCTACCATTATTGTAGGCCTAGTAGATTAAAATCTATATGGGTTTAAGCGTGTCCGTTTATGTTTTTTAGAGTTAACATGCCTTAATAAAATTGTTGTTTCATCATATATTATTCTGTAATATAACGTTTTATTGTTGATTAACATGGATGGCAAAACAATGAACTTGCAGCCTGTCACTGAATGCAACAAGTCCGACATTACGACACAAATCTGCCGCAACTATTCTCCAACTATTTGGTATTTTCGCCTTATTTTAACCAAGCAACCGCCACAAAGGAGTTGAAATGATCCGAAGATATCAAAAGAGTTCTAGAGTCTCTCAAAGTTCTGCTGCGTTGAACGAGAGCGAGCAAGTGCCTCAGCTTTTGTGATTGACAGGTGTTTGATCCCTCCCCTTCTCTACCGTCTCGTGCTCGGCGAAGTACTTGCGGTGCGCGAATCAAGTCGTGTTAGGGGAGATTTCACAGCCCAACTTTGGTGAGTTAAACCCTTCAATGCTTGACCGCTCGAACCGCCAAACTGTACACTGTACACTGTAATATTGACGCGTGTTTATGAAAGTAAATGTTGGATGCATTTGTTGTCTCTCTGAATACGTTGATTTGAGTGCTTTCTTGCGCTCCCTCTCTCGCTCTCTCTCTCCCCCGCTCCTCTCTCTCTCTCGTCTTGTCCCTTCGTGTTTCACCGGGTAGATGCACCGCTTCTGAATTCTTCAATGAGTGCGTTTGAAGTCCCTTGCAGCGGCTTGCAGTGAAGAACGTCGCGAGGCAGCGGAAAACGACCTGCGTTTTCCAACAAGTTGGAATCAAAATGAATAGCTGGTGCGTTGAATTGATTTGCGAAAATTACCTCTTCGCCTAGCTTGTACTTGTACCGTTCTCTACAAACGCTCCGACTGTAGTTACCGTGTGCTTCATCCCTACGTAGAATAATCGTATCTGGACTCTTTAAATGGCAGTAGGAAATTAAACTGTTTGTTTCGCTCTACAGGGTTTGTGTACTCCTTGTAATCTTAGCGGCCGGATCCACGCAAGGGGTAAGTGTTGTCTGTTTACCTACGCTTGTAGTCTTGAAGTGCGCTCAGATCAATTATAACGCTGTATACCTTTTGGGCCACGAGTTGTATGTTTTACTACGCGTTGCATTGCGAACTTGGGGACGAATTCAAACTGGTTTGTCGTCCCGTTCTATGTTCGGTCGGACTGTCGACGTGCACCGCTTTTGCCAAACGGTAAGCGGAGAGAGTACAGGAGTGAAAACGATTCCGACCGTCTTTCTCAGTCGTAAATGACATGACCCGTTGTAGGCTGCAGTCTCAAACGTAGAAACATTTAAGATTTCAAAACGGAAAGTTTCGTAATAGGTCTACAGTTACAGCTTCTTTTTTTTTTCGATAAATAACTTATCATTGTATATATGGTGCTTCCGTTGTTGGCTAAATTTGCCATAAACTTTCAGATGTAACTAATTTTGGTAGGCTACATGTAGTCTATACATTATTTATCCTGTGCTTTTACGTGGAGAGAGTCGATATTGTTTTTTGTGACTTTTGTGATAGCGTTCCTTATTTATCTAGCCTAAATGCAAACGCCGTCTTCATTTTATTTTTTAATGCACATACTAAATGTAACTCATGCCATTGTCTTAGGGTTGTCTTGTGTGTTTCGTAAATGGCAACGCGGAATATTCAAGTAGGCCCGCTCACTGATAAGTAAATGACGTTTCCACCCACCTCATGAATATTGACGAGACGTGTGCACGCTCTTTAATGTTAATGCGGCATGCGGATGAATATGTAAATTGTCGTTTTTTCTTCATGCTTTATACTCAGTAGGTATAACAAGTAATATGTGGCCCTGTGATACTGAACAGGTGTGGTTTTACACAGTTGTCTTATCATCTCATTTTTAAAAATCTCTTTAATATCTCAATCAGTTTCATAGCATCTTAAGAGAAGCCATTGGAATCGCAGGTATTTGAAAAGAGCAGTGGCTGTTTTTGACACATGGGTAATGATGGATGAGGTCAGAGGTCACTGATGAGATCAGATCACCAATGAAGATGCCCTGACGTTGATGATGTCATAAAGGATGATCGAAAGAGTGGCTCTTGTGGGTAATGCTGAAAGAAAATGATACTGGTGGATGCGTACATATTTAACCATGGCCTTAGTGGCTGACAACTCCACTATGACATAATCGTTCGGCCGGCGTCACCACGACAACGATATTGTGACAGCCTGTGATTGTCTGGCCGTAGTTCAATTCAGAGTGAAGGAGAGAGAGAGAAAGAGAGAGAGAGAGAAAAAGATAGAGAGAAAGAGAGAGAGAGAGAGAAAGAGAGAGAAACATATTGTTTGCCTGTATGCGCGTGCGCGCGGACGTGAGTTTGGTCGTGTGCGCGGACGTGAGTTTGGTCGTGTGCGCGGACGTGAGTTTGTGTGGTTGTGGTCGGAGGTTTCTGTGGTTAACTGGAGTAAACAGATAATGGGACTGGTCTGGTGCGTATCTGACTAGGAGGTGCTGAAGCGTGGAACTGAGGTTAGATAAGACAACCACTTCCCTTTATCGGTTTGATTCGACTCGCCATCTGCCGTGGCCGCCACCCTTCCAGCAGCGTGCGCAATCTGGGTGACACGAATCAAGTACACCTTAAGTATCCAATGACGTTATAGCATGACATCATCGTGGCATCCGATGAGTCCGGCATGGATTTGTTAATGAAGATGAAGGATAGAGAGGGAGACAGAGAGAGAGAGAGAGAGACAGAGAGAGAGAAGGAGAGACAGACAGAGAGAGAGAGAGAGGATAAGGGAGGGAGAGAGAGAGAGGAAGAGCAGAAGAAAGAGAGAGAGAGAGGGAGGGAGAGAGGGAGAGAGAGAGAGAGCAAGAGGAGAAGAGAGAGGTACATTGTGGGATCACTGCAAGTCTTCCACTGTCTTCAGTAGTTTCCAGAACACTAAGATATGTCTTCAAGACTCACATTTGGATGAATATCACTCTTACTAAAACATAATTTGATGTGTGTCTGGTTGTAGTCCAGGCGTCAGCTTCTGTGTGTGTGTGTGTGTATAGGGAGTAACCCCCCCCCCCCACACACACACACACACAAGACTAACTATCTGTCAAGCAGTTATCTAGAAACCTCCCTTAAACACCCTCAGTGAAGGATATGTTTAAGCGTGTGCGAGTGCACAGGATCCTCCAGACACGCCTGTCTCTATCTTTCACTTTCTCCTCTTCGCCCACCCCCCTCTTCCCCCTCTCCCCCACCCACAG
>BROE01000023.1:8485462-8495466 GCA_036571765.1 Plecoglossus altivelis | reverse complement strand
GGGGGGGGGGGGGGGGGGGGGGTGAGGTCAGAGGTCAGGGGAACACAAAGGACCTGGGGCCCGCGCGTGATTGGTGGAGCCATGGCGATGGCTTAACATTCCGTCCCTCTTCAGATTGTTGTTTATCGCTCTTTGTCCCCCTTTTCTTTTTTCCCTTTTTCCTTTGAACAGCGAGCAGACCAAACAAGGAAGGTAGACACCAAAACTATACGATAAGGTCAAATGGAACTGATAGGCCGAGACAGGAGCGATAGAATTCAAGGGAACGGAGAGGGAGAAATGAGGGTTAAGAGAGAAGGAGGGATGGGAGGGAGAGGGAGAGAGATGAGGGAAGATAGATGAGGGAAGGAGAGGGAGAGGGAGAGCGATGGGGGAGAGGGAGGGGGGGATACTGGAGAAAAAAAGAGAGAGTGAGAGAGATGGGAGAAGATAGATGGGGGAGAGAGAGAGGGAGTGAGATGGGGGAGAAAGAGAGAGAGAGAGAGAGAGGGAGAATGGGGGAGAGAGAGAAGGAGAAGGACAGATATGGGGGAGAGGGAGGGGGGATTCTGGGGGAAAATGAGAAAGGGGGTATAAGGACCAGGCATGCCTTAAACAAGCTAAGACAACATTTCCCTCAATCAGCCCAGGCGTGCCCCATCTCAGTTCAGCTCCCCTGACAAGACTAAAGACCTTCTCAAACTCAATTATGCTCGGGGCTAAACAGCACACAGAAACCCCCTTAAACTCTCTCTTGCTCTCTCTCTCTCTCTCTCTCTCTCTCTCTCTCTCTCTCTCGTAATGCCATCATGCCCCAAGGTGTGGATTCTCCTGTCATCTCTTCCTAAGGAACAGTGCCCCACAGTACACATTCTCTCCTTTTCTCTTTCTCTCTTTCAACGTCTGTGGCTTTGTTGACCTTCTCTCTCTTCCCCTATCAGACACCCCTCTCCATTTCCACCGAGTTGGATCATTCCACACCTTTGGGGTTGTTGTCACGGTTCCGCGTAACCAAGAGAGTTCTGATTCTAGATCGCTTTGCTCGAAAAGTCTGGGCCAGCGTCTTCCGTCGTAACAGACATTCCGATACCTGCTTCTCTCTCTTGCTCGCTCTCATCCCCACAGCATCGTCACGTCTTAATTAGCCTCCTTTTTCTCTTCCTCAAGACTTCTCAAGAGATAATCACCGGGTTTAAACATCCGCTGGTTCCATCAGACTGTGGAGTCAGTCTAAACCTCAAAGTCGCGCTGCTGGATTCAAGTCCTCAAGGCTTAGAACGCAGAGATTTTGTAACTCAGTGTAACAACAGTCAAGATCTTAATTAGCCCCATGTGTCAATCAGGCTGGTGTTTTCTGCAGTGCTAAACTCACTGCATTACTCTTCTTTTATTTTATGTTGCCATGAATGTCTCATACACACACACACACACACCTTCGCACACACACACACACACCTTCGAGTCACTCTGTAATTACGTCTTTTTCCATCCGTGTTCTCTCCATCTCACACACCCCATTCTTCCTTCTTCATGCCAGGAGGGTAATCTAGCCAGCCTCACATCTCCCTCCTCCCCTCCCTTCTTTCATACTTTCCTCACACCCTCACTCTCCTTCCTTCCTCCCTCCCTTCCTTCCTTCCTCCCTTCTTTCCTTCCTTCCTTCCTTCCTTAATTTCTACCTTCCTTCCTTCCTTCCAAATGGATCTGAGAATTCCCTTCAGAGATTCCGTGGCGTCAGGTTCCAGAACACTTCTGCGTTCCGCACGTCTTTGATGAGACGCCATGGCGGTCAGGGCGAGGTGCCTAGAGCGATGATGTCATGCCCACTCCTCCAAATGACACCACGGCCCAAGTGCATGCATGACTGGGACAACTGTCACGCGATTTCATCGTACCTGTCATGGTCACGTGGTCACATGGTCACGATCTGCCCGTAACATCGTGGAATTAAAACATCACACAGAACGGACCTGAGCAGAGTAGATTCGAAATGTAACAACATTTCTAGTCGGACCATTCTTCCCTTTGGCGTCATCCACAAGAACGATAACAATAATCTCATGACATGGTCTGACTGTCTCATCCAGAGCAAAAATCCGAGAGAAAATGATTTGTCAATCAACATTTTTGAGAAACAGGGGGGTTAAGGACCATATTATATATCACACACTGACCAATTTGTCTGTCAGTGCTGTTCTTCAGGGGAATTCCTCACCTACAAGGTAAGATTTAACATCCTAACTGACCTTTAAAGAGAGAACCAACCGCAAAGGATATAAATTCAATTCATCCATTCAACTCCTTCACTGTCAGGGAGGGACCTCCTGTTAGTGGAACACACACACTCCTCCATCTTCCTCTTTTTGCCTTCTGTCTTTCCTACCGATCTGTCTCAGCTAAATACATACACACACACACACGCACACACACACACACACACATGCACACTCACACACACACGCACGCACACACACACACACACACACACACCGTCATTACACTGTCACACAGACCTTTAGGAGATGGACTGAGGGGAATGAAAGGAATCCGTCGGGCGGAAGTTAGCATGGTTCCCAAGCCTGACCCCCCGGACCAAACAGAGGACACCTCACCAGGGACAGAAGGAGAGAGACGTGTTTACGAGAGTGTCTTCATACAGGCTTTGAAGAGACAACCATAGCAGGCTATGGCTCTGGTCCATAACCCCCAGCCAGTGCTCTGTAACCCAGGGTTGGCTAGCTTCCATACGCAGGAGGCCCTGGAAGAAGTGGGCCACGCGAGGGCTAGCTTAGCACGAAGACACCAATTTTCTGGGCGTACTTTCAAAAAAGCTAACAAAACTAGCCAAGGTAAACTAGGCTAACCCCCTCGGCGAGAAAGTTGGACCTAGCTAGTTCGCTTAGCTTAGGTTTGTTTTAGCTTAGCATACGTTAGCCGTAGTGTAGTTTAGCTACGTTTCCAAGCTTTGTTGCAGTGCTGTCCCTGTCACTGGGTTCAAACAGCAGATCACTAATGAGGAGGATGAGATGCCCTTTGTCAGAGCTAGCTGCCTGTCTGTCCGTGTGTCTTGCTGTCTGTTGGTGTGTCTGTCTGTCAGTCTTCCTGTTTGTCTGTGTGTCTGTCTGTGTGTCAGTCTGTCAGTCTTCCTGTTTGTCTGTGTCTTCCTGTCTGTCTGATTGGCTGGCTGGCTGGTTGGTGGAGGGACTGGCTGACTGATAGGCTGGCTGTCTTTCCGGATGGTTTATGGACAGTCTTGATGGCTGATTTGTAAGTTTGTCGGTTGGTTTGTTGGGTAGCAACTGTTTTGTTGGTGTTTGTCAACAGTGCCCAGTTGCTTTGCCCCACATATCTATTCAGTTGGCTCTTCCCAGTCCAAAAATAGCCCCTCACTAAGGCAGTGTGTGTGCATGTGTGTGTGTTTGTGTGTGTGTGTGTGTGTGGGGGGGGGGGGGGGGGGCTGTGTGTGTGGGCCAGGGCAGAGACAGAACGGAAGAATAGCTTTGTTAATGAATGACCAATGTAGGTTAACATTGTAAATGAAAGCCGGAGAGAGAGAATGATAGAGTGGGAATAGAGTGATGAGAGAAAGCGAGAGAGGCAGGCAAGTAAAAGGGGAAGAGAGAGAGAGAGAGAGCGAGAGAGCGAGAGAGAGAGAGAGAGAGAGAAAGCGAGAGAGCGAGAGAAAAAAAAGGAAAGAAATTTCCTGGGATAGATCCGACTTTGCATATGGGTAGTTTTAACCTTTTGAAAACCGCAAATTGTCAGCCAGTAACAGTTTAGTGAGTTATTAACTGAAGTCGTCTGTGTGATTGATTGAGTAATTAGCTTCTTGTCACAGTACGTTCTTTGACAGAATTATATTTGCAGCTAGGTACAGGAGGGTAGGAATGAGGTGCTAAGGTAACACTGTTTTGCTCATTTACCTTACCTCAGGCTACGATGGAGTGTGGATTTAGGATTCTAGAACATTCCCAACGAAAATGAGGAATTCTTTCCCCGTCTCTGCATCTCTGGAATGAGAGTTCAGAATTCAATACACAAAAGATGAGAGAGATGGACGAGCAATTGGGACCTTTCTTCCCTTGGGGGCCAAAAGAAGTCTTGGACTGATGTGTTCGGTTGCACTGTAGAGACACGATTCTTGGCGATTTGAGTGGATTATATTTCCCAGAACGAGCGTGTGTTGATGAGTGTTTGGAGGCAGCTGCACTTGTGGCAGGCTTCGCTTTGTGCCTGCTACCACATGTGTGTGGAGGACAGGGTCATCGTCGGTCAAGACCCGGAGCTGGAGACCGGAGTTCTTTTCCAGAATGTTCATTCCTACAGAACACCTGACAGAACCCTCCCTCCCTCCCTCCCTTCCTCCCCCTTCCCACCCCATCCCTACCTCACCTCACCCTTCAAGGAGAGAACCCCATCACCCCTAGCCCTCCTTCTCCTTTGAGGAATGTTTGCCCTGAAGAGGGCCATTCCAGTCCTAGTATGACATTCTCTCTAGTATTAGGAATCTGTCACAAATGCAGGTTGGGGCCAAGGCCTTAGCTTGCAGGGCTAATGCGCTATCGCCGGGGGCAACGGCAGCATTCCGCACTTCATCACCTGAACACCCCCCCCCTCCCCACACACGCTCACAGTTGCCTCTCCCTCCTCCTCCTCCTCCTCCCTCTCCTCCCTCTCTCCCCGTGCCCCCAGCACCTTAGCGAGGTCACACATCTGTCTATCCCTTCCTCCAGTCTGCTTCTCTCCCTTATCGTCCTCTCTTTCTACAGTCCTAACTGTTCCTCTCTTTCTACAGTCCTAACTGTTCCTCTCTTTCCCAGTCCTAACTGTTCCTCTCTTTCCCAGTCCTAACTGTTCCTCTCTTTCTACAGTCCTAACTGTTCCTCTCTCACTTCTCATTTCCTCCTCTTGTTCCATCATCCCTTTCTGTCTCTCTCTCTCTGTCTCTCTATATGTCTCTTTCTCTCTCTCTCCCTCTCTCTCTCCCTCTCTCTGTCTCTCTATATGTCTCTCTCCCTCCCTCTCTCTCTCTCTCTCTCTCTCTCTCTCTCTCTCTATCTATCTATCTCTCTCTCCGTCTCTCTATATGTCTCTCTCTCTCTCTCTCTCTCTCTCTATGTCTCTCTCCCTTTCTCTCTGTCTCTCGATATGTCTCTCTCTCTCTGTCTCTATATTTGTCTCCCTCTCTCTCTCTTTCTTTTGCTTTATTTCTCTTATTCTTTCCTTTCTCACACGCTTTGTTCTTTTTTATCCAAGCTTTTTCTGACCTCCTTGTACGGCCCTCGTTCGTTCTCCCGTGCCCCTCTCCTACTCTGCCATACCCCTCCTTCTCCAAGCAGATGGTCGCCCCTTCAGAACCAACTCATAAATCCAAATGACTGCAATACCCATAAATCCCTCGGTGGGAACCGCGCTGCCTGGTCAGTCAGAGCAGCCACCGGGTAATTGTGGGTGTTGAAGTTCATCAAGGTCAATGTGTTATTTTAAGGAGGACCACAGCTAATGCTAGGTGTCACGATCAAAACCCTCATGTTCCGGCGACAGCGTTAACATTCCTTCCTGGAGTTTCAGAAGCAGGGACGTGTCATAAAGGGAAAGTGGTGACAGGTCAGACTTAGTCCAGAGGATCAGAAGGTTGGGTGGATTTAAGGAAGGCCACGCACTGATAACATTATTGACAGGAACCTTAAGAGGTTTCTTGGTTTCAGGTCCATAAACATCTCCTCTAACGCTGAAGGGCCTAGGCAGACAGAAGGACGATGAAGAGATAGCGGTAGCCTGTCCGTGACCTGTTTTTAGCCTTTAGCGTAGCGTAGCGGCTCGCAGCTGGAGCTGTCAGTGGGTTAACGTAGCGTGATTTAGCGCCGCATAGTTCCTATAGATGATGAGGAGATAGGAAGAGAGCAGTTTGACCTGTCTGTTGAAGTGATAAGAGTTCATTTGAGAACTCGGCCTTGAATCGTAGCGAGTGAGATCTCTCAACGGACGGTGACGGTTCCGTGTCTTTCAGCGATGTTTGGTCTGAGGTAACTGTGGCAACCCTGGACTGGTTTAACTCCAGGTCTCGCCTCTGGACGTGTCTTCCTGAACGACCTTCAGAGGACATACAGATGTTTCTGAAGGGTCACACTTGGGAGGGCGGGGGGAGGGGGGGGAGGAGGGGACCGACCTGGAAACAAGTGGTGTGAAACTGAGGGAGAGAGGGAAGGATGGAGAGAAGAGGGCCAAAGAGAGAGAGAGAAAGAAGGAGAGAGGACACATCTGGAGGATCAGAGAGATCTCCCTGGGTGTCCTGCCCTCGCTTGTTCTCCCTCTGTGGCGTTCCATCATCCCTCCATCACATGTGAAGTGACATAAGATCATTCATCTCACGACGGGTGTCCTAGTCCGTCTACCTCTCTGTCTCTCTCCCTTGCTCACGCTCACCTACCGCGCTCTCTCTATCAAACTCGGTTTCTCTCTCTTGAACTCTCTCTTGAACTCTCTCTCTCCCTCTCCCTGTCTCTCTCCCTCTCTCCCTCTGTCCCTCTCTCCCTCTCTCTCTCCCTCTCTCTCTCTCTCTCTCTCTCTCTCCCTCTCTGTTTTTTCATAAACACAACATCACCAGACACTTCCAGATGCTCTGTGGAGTTTAGACGTCGCATGACACGACTCTAAACACAGATGACAAACATCCCAGACAGATGGACACGGGACGGCCATCTGCCACTTCCTGGTAGGACGCGTCGGAGGCGAGCGGGCATCTCCACCGCGTCGTCGCTTCTCGACCTTGAGAAACCCCTTTCGCCCCGGCTACGCTTTTCACACCCTTAGAACAACTCAAAGAAAGAAGGAAAGAAAGACCGACTCAGTACGGTCCCCATAACTCATCCCTTCCCTTTACGACCAGTTAAAAAAAACAAAACGCACCAAAAAAAACGAGCCCTCCGTCTTCCGTCTCTTTCATTCCCCTTCGCTCCCCGTTCCCATGGCGATCCCACACTGAGCTCCTTGTTTACGTTCCGATGCCATGTTTCCAAGATGGCCGTCGGCGTGGCTTCCTGTTTTCCTGGAAATCGCCGACTTGTAACTCCGGGTGTTTGTACGAGGGAGGTCCTTCTGTTAGCCAAGGACAGTAAAATGGTAGCTAGGTGAAAGAATGCAGAAATTCAGAGGCCGTCGAAACCGAGTCAGTCAATATCCTTCAAGGCTTTTAAGTTCTATATTGTAAATATTTGCAAACAGACATGCTCCGCCCAAAAAGAGGGCGTAAATCATTGGAGTTCTTGTGAAGATAAAATAAAGAAGCTTCATTTTCTTCCTCCTTGTCTTCTACACTTTTTCGAAGTATTTTTTTTTTCTTCTACATGCTCATGTTGGTAGGATGTCCTGTTATTTGGAATGTGTTGGATAGTGGCCACTCCTTGAGGGTATTAGTTGCTCCTCTCTCTGGTTGTCCATTACTTTAGTCTGGGCAAACCAGCGCTGACCTCCTATTGGTGGGTCATCTTGCATTCCATTCCTTTAATTCATTCAACCTTCTATGGCGAAGAGGTCAAAGGTGAACCAGGAAGGGAGCTCATGTTAGCCTTGGCTTCCAAAGCAACATTTATTCATTTCCCCGTCTTTGAAAGAGACACGGTGAGAGAGAGAGGGGAGAGAGAGAGAGAGAGAGCGCATGGGGGAGAGAGAGAGAGAGCCAGAGAGCATGGGAGAGAGAGAGCGTATGGGAGAGAGAGAGAGAGAGAGAGCATGGGAGAGAGAGACAGAAAGAGAGAGCATGGGAGAGAGAGCATGGGAGAGAGAGAGAGCATGGGAGAGAGAGAAAGAGAGAGAGAGCATGGGAGAGAGAACATGGGAGAGAGAGAGTTACCTTGTTTGTCTTTCTCTGAAGTTCTGCAGTGCTCTGCGTGCCCATGTGTTTGTCGCCATGCCGGGCGTCATGGGTAATTGACCCCAGCGGGTGGGCTTGTTTCTGATTGGATCGCGGGTTAAACGGGAACACGCGTTATTGGTTAACCGAGTTAAATGGACCGTTTAGCTGAAGGCTAAGCGCCTCTGAGGGACTAAGAAACAATCTTTTTAAACATTAATCGACCAACTCCTCTCTTTAACTTTGGCTGTTTGTAAACTGAGATCAAACAAGACCAGCTCGTGGGTCTAACCCCACCTTGACTCCCACTCTTCAGTGACCCGTAATGGCCGCCCCCTGTGGGAGCCTTCACCTCCAGTATCCCTGTGCTGATCCTCATGTCGATTGACCCGTAATGGTGGTCCCCCATGGGGATCACTTAACCCAAAGTCTCCAACAATCTATAGTATCTCAGGGACGATTGAACCAAAATGGCTGCCCCCACGGGACCTCTTCTACCATTAGTTTCTCTCGGTGCTTTTGCTGAGTGGTGGTTTCCTGTAAGCAAACAAGAAGCTAAGAAGCCTGTTGAGGCAGGTCTCTTGCAGTTGGTGTGAAATCACAAGTGCCACAGCCATGCTACACGATGCTAACATATTTACAAATCCATTCGTGGGCCGCTATGCTAGGCTACGCTAATCCACCGTGGCTAAGCTAGTCCCCGGAGTGTGTCTGTAGCGGACCACACACCAGCTTGGCCTAAGCAGGAAACCACATCAGTAGTTAGCCAACACCGATAGCGTCACCCTACATATAACTCAACCTGTGGTTGATCCAGGTCAGCTGATCGCGCCTGCGTGCTTTGATTGGTCAAATACACCCGACCATCAGAACAACCCTTTCAAGGTGATCCGTGATACAATACAGTTCGCCGCATGTTTACAACATGTTTACAAAATGTTTACAGCAACAGGGTTTACTTTACAGAATGTTTACAGTCTGTGACTGTATCTCACATATGTTTAGGCTGCTTGGACAGCGTGTCATATGTAGGTTAGTTGTGACAGCTGCAGAGCTGTACTGTAAACCTTACCGCTCCACACGCAAACACGCGCGTGTGCGTGTTTATAAACTCCATCACATGTAACATAGTACAGATGTGTGTTGGGTCATACAAACAGGGACATGCAGCGCTGGCATGACAAAGTTTCCCCCCGTTCCTTACAAAAAAGTGTGTGTGGGCGTGCGTGTGTGTGTGTGGTATTGTGTGTGGTATTGTGTGTGGTATTGTGTGTGTTTGGTATTGTGTGTGTGTGGCTGGTGTGTGTCTGGTGTGTACGCGTGTGTGTAAGTGTGTGCACTTGTGAGGGTGTGTGCACTTGTGTGTGCACTCGTGTGTGTGTGTGTGTGTCTCTCTCCTCTGTCTCCCACCTGCTTTGAATCACACAGACATCATCTTTTACGTCTGAGAAATGGTGAAACTCAAATGGTTGCAATTAGAGACTGGTGATTAACTGTAACGTCCTGTTCACAATCACACCCTCTCTCTCCCCTCTTTCTCCCTCCCGTCCCTCCCTCCCTCCCCTCTCCATCCACCCTCTGCCACCGCTCACTGTCCTCCTTCTCGTCTCGTTTCTCTCCATCTGTCTGCTCCCTCCTTCTCCGCCACCTCGCAAGACCTCGCATCTCTCCCATCTCTCCCCTCTCGTCCCCCTTCTTTCCCCCCTTCTCCACCTCCCTCTCTTCCCCATCTCTCCCTTCTTCTCTTCCCCTCCTCCCCCCATTCTGCATCCTCTTTTTTCCCACCCTTTCTATTCCCACCTCGGCTCCTCCCGCCCCGTCTTTCACCCAACTCTCCCCCCCGGTCCCTTCACCGCAGCCTCTCCCATCTCCCCTCCCGCTCTCCCCCAGGCCCCAGCTAAAATGCTTCTGCATACCTCTCCTGATGGCTTCTTGGGTGTGGGTGGGAGTGTATCAGTGTCTGTGAATGATCAGTGCTTTGTTTATGTCTGAGCCCGGGTCTGAAGTGCACAAACAACAAACAGCGCCAACCAGCTGAGGGACAGCAGCCCGCCACAGAGGCAGAATCGGCCTTGACTGGAGTCTGAATCCGGGTGTTTGCGAGCACTAGGCTTCGAGCGTACATAGCCTTCGGGCAGGGCCTGGTTTCGGAACGGCCATGGTTGTGTCCCGA
>BROE01000023.1:8473726-8482420 GCA_036571765.1 Plecoglossus altivelis | reverse complement strand
CAGAGGAGGAGGTAGATGAGGAAGTGAGTATTTTCTGAGACATGAGTAAGGTTTAACCAAGGTGGAGAGAAAGGTATCGGAGTGGAGAAGAGGTGAGCGAGGAGTGTGTGGCATAAAAGGAGCGTGTGTGTGTTGGACTGGAGTGTGGGGGTATATGGAAAAGAGTGGATGGAGGGAGGGGTGGTAAGACACACACGACGGTAATAAGGAAGGTGTGCTGTGTGCTTACGTGTGACTGTGGAGGGGCTAGTCCGTGTCTCTCTCTACGCTAGCTCTTTCAGTCGGGCCAGGTCAACTCTTTAGCACCGTGATATGCAGAGTTCTTGTAAAGAGGATTAGACTACTGCGTACAGCTAAGGTTCAAGAAGGTATATCCTAGCGTGGTCCTTGGGCGGACGGATATAGAGAGGTCAGGTCCTGGAGACCTGCTGTCCTGGAGACCTGCTGTCCCCTCTGACCTCCAGCTCTCTATTTAGACCTCTGCCTTACTGGGGCCATGGCATGGAAGCAGACAGAGATACACACATACTATAGATACACCAACACACACACAACATGAGTACACACGCACACAGAGATAGTCAGGCACACACAGAGATACAGCACAGAATACACACACACAGAGATTACATCACAGTTGAAACCACACAGAGGTACACACAAAAGCTTAGAGGTACACACATATGTAACACAGACCGGTACCACACACAGACGGGTACACACACATACACAACCCGTACACACACCAGAGGTACACACACACACGTTGTGTAAGCACGCATCTCACGCCACCTGGCCTCCTCTGCCTCTTTCCGTGGCTCTGCACGACATCCATCGAACTCGGCGGCGGGACGGCTTACGCCCGCCTTGTGTCTCTCCTTCTCCTGCTCTGGCGGTCTTTCCTCCTCTCTCTTCTACTCTCCACCCTCTTCTCCTCTCCCTCACTTACTCACGCACCCTACCTCTTCTCACCCCTCCCTCTCTCTGCTCTCTCCTCTCTCCCTCCCTGGCCCTAACTCCATTTCCCTGATCTCGCGTCACTCTCTCTGTCGTTAACTTGCAAGGTGGTGACAGTGTGTGGTATAGGATTCCGGATCCCGTCTCTCTTCACAACACTGCCAATGCCTTCCCTCGCGTTGAAAATGTGTAAAAACGTGAATATGAATCCCTCCCTTATTTAGCATCGGGATTCCACCCAAGAACAGATGCGAACTGACGGCCGGACTGCAAAGACAAGAGAGACCAATGGAAAGAGAGGAGAGGAGAATGAGGAAACAGAAAAAGGAAAAAAGAATGAAAAGAAGAGGGAGAGAGAACACAAAGAGAGAATGTCTGTTGTTTTGGGTGGTTTTGTGGAAGAGGGAAAGGGAGACCGAGAGCCACGCCACGACTAAAGCACAACGATCAGAAGACGAGAGAGGGATGACGAGAAAGATACGAGGAACGCGAGCAGAGGGGAGAGAAGAGAGGAGGAGACGAGAGAGAGAAGAGAAAGAGGAGACAGAGATGAGAGGAGAGAGAGAGAGAGAGAGGAGGAGAGATGAAGGAGATTGACGAGAGAAGAGACGATCAGTAAGGAGAGATAGATGAAGAGTGTAGAAGGAGGAGGAAAGGAGAGAAGACGGAAGACAGAAGAATCGAGAGAGAGAGAAGACGAGAGAGGAGAGAGAGAGAGAGCGAACACGAGCACGAGTTATCGACGGAGAGAGAGGACGAGAACAGAGAAAATGAGAGAGAGGAGAGATGAGAGAGACGAGAGAGAGAGATGAGAGAGAGACACTGGGAGAGAGATGATGAGAGACAGAGAGAGAGAGAGGAGGAAGTGAGAGAAAGAGACACTCGAGAGAGAGAGAGAGAGAGAGAGAGAGTGAGAGAGAGACACTGAGAGAGAGCCTACTATTCAGTCCAATGGGTTTCTGAAAAGTTACTGTCATTCCTGATTCCTGTCCATACATTTCGACCTGCTTGGTATTAGGGGAACTAAAACTATCGTTTGTCTGTCAGGTGAACACACACACTCATAAACACACTCTCTCACTCACACGCACACGCACACGCACACTCACACACACACACACACTCTCACACATACACACATACACACTCTCACACATACACACATACACACACAGACACACACACAGACACATACATACACACATACACACACATACACACATACACACACAGACACACATACACACACAGACACACATACTTAAGCTGGTCTGAGGTGATTCTTCATTATGTCAGACAGGTAGAAACACACAGAGGACAGACAATGTGATCCATTAACAGTTCATCAGTCTTCCTGTGGGGATAGAACACACACACACACACACACACACTGACATGCTGCTGAGTGATGGTATTTCACCAGGGGGCCATAGCATTTAGAAGCTTTACCGTGTAGTGGCTTGCATGTATGTGTGTGTATGTACTGTATGTATGTATGTGTGTGTGTGTATGTGTGTGTAAGTGTGTGTGTATGTGTGTATGTATGTATGTATGTATGTGTGTGTATGTATGTGTGTATGTGTGTGTATGTATGTGTGTGTGTGTATGTACTGTATGCATGTGTGTGTATGTATGTGTATATATGTGTGTATGTACTGTATGTATGTATGTATGTGTGTGTGTGTGTGTGTGTGTGTGTATGTACTGTATGTATGTATGTGTTGTATGTACTGTATGTATGTATGTATGTATGTATGTATGTATGTATGTATGTATGTATGTATGTATGTATGTATGTGTGTGTATGTACTGTATGTATGTATGTATGTGTGTGTATGTACTGTATGTGTGTATGTGTGTGTATGTATGTGTGTGTGTATGTATGTGTGTGTATGTATGTGTGTGTATGTATGTGTGTGTTTGTTATCTAAATCACTCCTGAATACCGTACAGGCAGTAGTCCGTGGTGGCTCCCCTGGAAGCCCCTTTACAGTGATGAACATAAACACACAAACACACCACCTATAGTCTTCATCTCACGAGGCAGAATGTCTGAATGGATTCATAATTTGTGGCCTTTTGTTGATGTACAAAGAGCAGGGGCTCACGTTGACAGACACATGGTGTTTCAGACAAGCGTTCTAGAACACACCCAGAGTTGGGTTCTAGAACACACCCAGAGTTGGGTTCTAGAACACACCCAGAGTTGGGTTCTAGAGCACGCCCAGAGTAGTGTTCTAGAACAGCGTGCTAGTAGTGTTCTAGTTGTGGTGTTCTAGAACACTACTTTGGTTGAGAGAGAATTTATGTTTGTGTGTGTGTGTGTGTGTGTGAGAGTGAGAGAGAACGTGCGTCTGTGTCTCTCTGTGTGTGTCAGTGCGAGCGAGCGAGAGTGCGTGTGTGATGGCGTGACAGTGGTGGTCGCTCGCTGGCGTGTGTGTTCCAGCTTGTCCCTTCAGGAAGCCCAGAGCAGCTGCGTGTCCCCTTGCACGTGTTTCCAAAACACAACAACTGGGGTGTTTCTTCAGTTCAACCATCTCAACTCCATCAGAAGAACCACGCGGGAGAAATCCACTGGGCGCGTTGGTTTTAAACCAACAGCAGCTCTTTAGATGTCTGTTTCACTGGTGTCTGTATGACGGGTGAACCGAATCAAACTTATCTTATTTGACCTGGACTGATTTGTTGGGGCTCTGGACTGGTCCAGGGTCAGTTTGTCAGACGTCACTGCTGTGAATGTGACAGCTATAGTTTGTACTGTGATAAGGCCTGACCTGAGGTCTGTGTTTCCGGATGAATACAGTCTGTCTCTCCATCAGACGCCTCTGACATCCTGTGACTGACGGATGCCGATTGGCTGTTTGGATTCCTCTAAGGTATTTCTATTTGCCCAGGCTTGACCAATGAGGGGCCTCCATGTCCTTTGAACAGCAAGCCAGAGCCAGCTGCCGTGACGACCAAATAACAAAAGCACCAGAAAGAGGCCCGAGGAGGGTGTGTGTGTATGTGTGTGTGTGTGTGTGTGTGTGTGTGTGTCACTCTCATCTCATGCAGGTATCTCTTGTTTGCCGTTCTTACCTTTAAGGGGCCCCCCTTCTCTCTCTCCTGTCTCTCCTTCTCTGTCTCCCTCTCTCCTCCCCTTCTCTCTCTCCTGTCTCTCCTTCTGTGTCTCCCTCTCTCCTCCCCTTCTCTCTCTCCTGTCCCTCCTTCTCTGTTTCCCTCTCTTCTCCCCTTCTCTCTGTCCCTTTGTCTCTCTCCTCTCTCCTCTTTCAGTATTTCCTTGTCTTCAGATTAGGTTCAGAGCTTAAGTTACTCAACAAACATAGCTTCATACACACACGTCGAAAGGGAGGTCATGTGTGTGTGACTGTGTGTGACTGTGTGTGAGCGTGCGTGTCTAATGTGCTTGCATATTTGCACAAAACCTGTGTGTACACTGTGTGTGTGTACACTGCGTGTGCGCACACTGTGTGTGTGTGTGTGTACGTTCCTTGAAACCAGGTACAGACTGCCTCAGGAGAGCCTCATCTGGAATGTGAGCAGGTCATCCATTCATCCCTCCATTCATAGCTCCATCCATCCCTCCATTCATCCCTCCGTTCACCCTCACATCCTGTCATCCTCAAGGACACCTGTGTCCACCTGTGTTCACGTGTGCACGCGTGTGTGTTCAAGTGCATCGTGCGTGAGTGCGTGCGCCTGCGTGCGCGCGCGCGTGTTTGTGACAGGTCTCAGCATGTAACGTGTTCTGGAACGTCAAGGCGACAAGCAACTAGGAAACGAGACGAGGGAAGGAAGAATACNCTGTCTCCCCTCCTCTTCATACTTTTTAAGATCAGAGTCGGTCTGCTCCATGTATTGAGTATGGCCAGTATTCCAGGTCTAAGTCCAGTCAGGAAGTGTGTTACGACCTGACGGACTTAACATGAGGAACATCCTGTTAGCTATTTGTAGAAACGTCAGTGAAAGTTGAATTGCCCTGACTGGGGTACTTTGAGCTGTTTGCCGTAGGGAAGACTGTTCTCCTTACAGAGGAGAGGGGAGGAGGTGAAGGGAGGAGAGAGGAGGGGAGCAGAGAGGAGTGGAGGGGAGGGGTGGTGAGGGGAGGGGAGGAGAATTGGAGAGGGGAGGAAAGGGGAGCAGAGAGAAGAAGGGAGGAGAGAGGAGGGTAGGGGTGGTGGGAGGGAGGAGAGAGGTGAGGGGAGGAGAGAGGAGAGGGGAGGAGGTGAGAAGGAGAGGAGGAGAGGGGAGGGGTCGTGAGGGGAGGAGAGAGGAGAGGGGCCTCTGAGCTGAGTACAAGAGGGACAGGTTAATGTGTACCTCAATGAATGTGGGAGTATGGGCCTCTGTGTGTGTGTATGTGTGTCCACTGTCCATCTACTGTATATTTGTGTGTGAGACTGAAACTTGGCAATCTTTGTTTGGGATACGTGTGCATGTCCTGTTGTCAAGGGTTACTGCATAGACATCCAGAAAAGAAGAAGAGATTTGTGTGTGTGTGTGTGTGTGTGTGTGTGAAGTGTCCTTGTGGGCGGCCATATTTCACCAGCATTTCACACCTATATACCATGAGAGGGGAGCTATATTAGCTCTCTGCGCAGTTACGGTGTGTGTGTGTGTCTGTGTGTGTGTGTCTGTGTGCGTTGAAGGGAAAGGGACTCTATTCAACCTTGGGATTCCCTCTCCAGGGAGTGTATCCAGTGAAGAATCCTTTGGCCCAGCAGAACATGGAATTCTACTCTACATTCCCACTTCCGTGTTGTTTTATCTGCCAACAACACACATGGGGGAATGAGACAGGCAGAGGAAGTGAGAGGCAGAGACAGAGAGAGACAGAGATATAGAGAGAGGCAGAGACAGAGACAGAGAGAGACAGAGATATAGAGAGAGGCAGAGACATAGAGAGAGGCAGAGACATAGAGAGAGGCAGAGACAGAGACAGAGAGGGACATAGACATAGAGAGAGGCAGAGACAGAGACAGAGAGAGACAGAGATATAGAGAGAGGCAGAGACAGAGACAGAGATATAGAGAGAGGCAGAGACAGAGACAGAGAGAGACAGAGACATAGAGAGAGGCAGAGACATAGAGAGAGACAGAGACATAGAGAGAGGCAGAGACAGAGACCATTTTCACACAAACACCCCCCATCTACTGCACAGGGCAGAGAGACAGACAGACAGACAGACAAACAGACAGACAGACAGACACACAGACACACACACACACACACACACAGACAGACAGACAGACAGACAGACATACAGACAGACACACAGACACACACACAGACAGACAGACAGACAGACAGACATACAGACAGACAGACAGAGTCATGCTTCACACAGCCCTTCTCTCTTCCGGTAACGTCTTCCAGCCAGTCATGAGTTGTCTTTCCCTGCCTCTTCAGCCTCTCCTCACCAGGTCATTGATTTGTATGAGAAAGGCCTGGGCGGCGTGAGGGCGTGTTAGAGCTGCTCCAAGGTCTGGCACGCGCGCCACTCGCTCAGCGCTGGCGGAGGGTGTCTGGGCCAAAGGGCTGGTCTGAGACCAGCTGTGAGGCAGCGTGTCTGGGCCTGGAGATGTGGGAGGCAGGGTGCCACTTCTCACAGAGGGCTGAGGAAACCTAGGGGAAAACACTGGGTCGTGTGTGTGTAAGGGTATGTGTGTGTGAGGGTGTGAGGGTGTGTATGTGTGTGTGTGAGGATGTGTCAGGTTGTGTGTCTATTTGGTTGTGTGGGTGAGGGTATGTGTGTGTGTATAAGGGTGAGGGTATGTGTGTGTCTATGAGGGTGTGAGGGTGTGTGTGTGAGGATGTGTCAGGGTGTGAGGGTGTGTGTGTGTGCCGAGGTGTGTGTGTGTGAGGGTGAGTCAGGGTGTGTGTGAGGGTGTCTGTGTGTCTGCAAACTGTTGAGCTGTTCAGTCAGTATCACAGAGATGTTGGGAAACCCATACACACAAACACACACACAAGAACACACAGAAGAACACTCAGACACACCCAGATGACTCTGCCGTATTTAATAAATTGAGTGGAAAGTATGTTTCAGTGGAATCTCTCCTGGCAGCTGTGTAAATGTCAAATAAACATCATTATCTTCTCCAAACATTTTGGTTTCTTTTGAAACCTCAACAGAATCTTTCACAGGTGGTTATTGTGAAACCCGTGCAAATCTACCGGGCTTATCTCGACCTTAAGGTCTCTCTCGTGTTCTACGGAACCATCCGTCTCCACGGCAATTGACTGTTAAATCTCCCGTGTGGAGCGCGCCGGTATTCCACCCCGACGTTCCGCCCCGACGTTCCGCCCCGACGTTCTAGAACACTCTACCTGACTGCCGTCCCCTGCGTGCTGCTTGTGTGAACCAACGGAGATGAACGAGTGAGTGGACGTAACTAAATCCCATCTCTGCTGTGGTCCGAGTCTGGACCAGAGCTGGGTCACCTCTCAGAGCTCTTCTCTCTCTCCTCCCTCTCGTCTTTCAGGGAGGGTTGATATATGGAGGGATGGAGGGATGGGATGGTTGATAAATGGAGGGATGGAGGGATGGAGAGGGGTGGGTGGGAGCCATCCTGCTAGAAAGACCCGTACTTCTGGGGCAACTGGACAACAGTGGCTTGGAATGCAAAGCGTTCCAGAATGTAAAGCTACATCATTCGAACGTTCTAACCACCATCTCTCTCTTTCGCCTTGGTTCTCTTTCTGAATGCTTAGACTCATTGTTCTGTCTCAGATCTCCATCATTTACAGAGACAGGGTGAGAGAGAGAGAGGGGGGGGGGAGAAAGAGAGAGAGAGGGGGAGAGAGAGACAGGGAGAAAGAAAGAGAGAGACAGGGAGAGAGAGAGAGAGAGAGACTGTGAGAGAGAGAGACAGGGAGAGAGAGAGACTGTGAGAGACTGTAAGAGAGAGAGAGAGAGAGAGAGAGAGAGAGAGAGAGAGAGACAGGGAGAGAGAGGGGGCAGGAACAGTTGAGAGGGAAGAAAGACCTGGAAAGAAAGGGAGGGAGAAAGAGAAAGAGAGAAAGGAAAAATGTCTGATTGAAAAAACAGGGTTAGAGGAGCGAATAAGGGAGATAGAAAGGCTGAGGGAGACGGAGAGAAAAAGAGCGGCAGAAAGACAGACAAAATAATAAAGCAAGATAGAGAGGAAGATATGGGGCAAGCGACGAGGAGAGCCAGCGATGCTTACATGCCATCATGCTTGTGTGAACATGATACACCCCACAAAGGGTCCACGACCCCTCGCTCTCTCTCCTTCCCTCGCTCTCTCTCCTTCCCTCGCTCTCTCACTTCTCCTCTCTCTCCTTCCCTTGCTCTCTCTCCTTCCCTCGCTATTTCTCCTTGCCTCGCTCTCTCCCTTCTCCTCTCTCTCCTTCCCTCGCTCTCTCTCCTTCCCTCGCTCTCTCTCCCTTCTCCTCTCTCTCCTTCCCTCGCTCTCTCTCCTTCCCTTGCTCTCTCCTTCCCTCACTCTCTCTCCTTCCCTCGCTCTCTCTCCTTCCCTCGCTCTCTCTCCTTCCCTCGCTCTCTCCTTCCCTCGCTCTCTCTCCTTCCCTCGCTCTCTCTCCTTCCCTCGCTCTCTCTCCTTCCCTCGCTCTCTCCTTCCCTCGCTCTCTCTCCTTGCCTCGCTCTCTCTCCTTCCCTCGCTCTCTCCTTCCCTCGCTCTCTCTCCTTCCCTCACTCTCTCCTTCCCTCCCTCGCTCTCTCTCCTTGCCTCGCTCTCTCTCCTTCCCTCGCTC
>BROE01000023.1:8468726-8471226 GCA_036571765.1 Plecoglossus altivelis | reverse complement strand
AAGGTGGAGGAAGACACATTTCATGTACATAAAAAAGGTTTCTAGTTGCCTAGGATAGGATGCAATTATCCTATACTAAAACAACTCCACCCGCTGGGAGAGGGGGAGGAAAGAGAGAGCAAGGAGTTGGGGGGGATAGTTACGAGCTATTTTCAGCTGTCTTGTCTGTTGTTGTGGTGTGGTGTGTGTGTGGTGTGTGGTGTAGGTTTGGTTGTTGTTTTTGTGGGGGGGGGTGTTTGTGGTGTTGTGTGTGTTGTGGGGGGGTGTCTGTTGTGTGTGTGTGTGAGTGTGTGTTGTTAGGGGTGTGTGTGTGGTTATGGGTGGGGGGGGTGTTGTGTGAATTATGTGTGTGTGTGTGTAGCGAGGGGGTGTCTGTGTTGTGTGTATGTGATGAGTGTGTGTGTTAGGGGTGTGTGTGTGTTATGATGGGAGGGAGGTGTTTGTTGTTGTGTGTTGTGTGGGGGGTGTCTTTGTGTGTGTGTGTGTAGGGGTTGTGTGTGTGTAAATGATGGGGGGGGGTGTGGTAGTGTGTGTTGTGTGGTGGTGCTAGGGGGTGTGGTGTAGTGTGGTGTGGTGGGATAGGGTGTTTGTGTGTGTGTGACCGAAGCACAGCTGCCTCTGGGATGTTTGTAGAGGATCATAACCGCATAGGGTATCTCACCACGAGGGCCCTACAAGCTTCTATCACTAGCCGTCCTGTTATGTAGTCAACGAAACACCAGCTCGGCACACGAACGATCGAACGAACACACACACACACACACATATCCGTACTCTGTGTTCAGGGATATAAGACCCAATGCCTCCTCACACTTGTGCCTCTGTTTCATGGTTGTTATCATCCAGACGAAAGCAAAGAGAGAGAGAGTGACAGAGAGAGAGAGACATGTGGAGAGACATGTGAAGCTGTTTGGGTCTGAGCAGGGAGAGAGAGGAGAGGAAGAAGAGAGGGAGAGAGAGGGAGAAGCAGAGAGACCTTGAGAGAGAGAAGGGAAAGAACAAAGGGTAGTAAGTGCAGACAGCACAAGAGAGAGAGAGAGAGAAGGAGGGTAGAGAGAGAAACAGAGAGTTAATTGGAGGTGTGATGAAGGAAGAAGGACAGAAGAGCAGAAGAACGAGAAGAGAGAAGGAAAGACACACACGCAAAGAGAATAAGGAGATGAGAGAGAGAGAGAGGGAGAGGAGAAGGAGGGAGATGTGTCCGGGCAGAGGAGAAAAGCGGGCGCAAGAGGGAGAGAAACGATAGAGGAGAGAATATATTTAAGGAGTAAGGGAGAGAGAGGGAGCGACAGAGTGAGAGAGAGAGAGAAAGGAGGAGAGGAAGGGAAGCAAGAGGGCACGTGGCCGAAGCCGGGAGAGAGTACACGGAAGAGCAGATGTGGAGGGTACGGAAGGAGGAAAAGATCCTTGAGGCTAAAGTATAACGTGGGGGAATGCCGAATATTGGATGTAGACGTGCAGCCGAGGGAAGTGGAGAATGAGAAGGAGAGAGGAAAAAAAGATGAACTGTGAGAAAATTTGGGAGTGTAGGTGACAAGTTTAGTGGGTATTGAGGTTTGGGGATGTGTTGGGAGATGACGAGAGAGAGAGTGAAGCCACGACTTTACAGATAGACAGCCAGAGGAAGCAAAACCGAGAGAGAAACGGTGTAAAGTATGAATGCTTTTGAGATGTATGTCTGTCTGTGTTGTCTCCAAAGTACCGTTACCTAAATAAGACTGCTATTATGCTGCCAGGGGTTCGTGGATCGGGCCTCGCAGATAGATATAGTGTCTTTAATGTGGATCTGGTACATATGTCTTCGTCATATAAACACATTGTACGACCTGCGCCATCTAGGCAGCAATATCAACATTAAGACACGATGGTTATTTTATAAATTTTTGAATTAACAATTCATTAACTTCGGACTTTTCAACAGGCGCGGCTGAACAACTTCGTCTTACGGCATATAATTCTGTCATCCAAATAGTCCCTGAGACCAATAATATAATGCAATTATAAACTATCAATTCGGTTAAAATTCGTAAGCCGTTGTCTGACCAACAGTGCTTTTCCCTGACCCGCTGACCTGGGGCTGTCTTTCACGGCAGTCGCCCTCTAAGGGGCAGCGGAGAGCAGAGGGGAGAGGGGGAGCCGCGTAGAAGGCGCGAGAGGGGGGAGAGAGGGGGGAGAGACCCAAGTTTTTCTTTTTGATGGCTGTTGGTAAATTTCACAGATCCAGTCGCATCTTGGATTGTCTGGAAACATGGCAGAGGAAATGAAAATATAGGTCAGCACTCGTAAAACTATGAGAGTAAATTCAGGGATTACGATGAGGTGTAAAAGATCAGTACGACTGGGAAAAAATGCTTGCTCGTTGGTAATCAGATATAGGTTTCGTCCGCTGATTCTCTGATCATTTTTGGTAAAGGCCTCGGAAGGGTAAGATCACATTAACAAATTCCACCACCATGTTCTGACACCAGCTCAAACGATGTGTTTCTGGAGCTGGACTAAA
>BROE01000023.1:8441743-8462255 GCA_036571765.1 Plecoglossus altivelis | reverse complement strand
GGAGAGAGAGGTGGAGAGAGAGAGAGTGAACTGATACAACCATATAACCAAGATGCAAAGGAGAAAAAAGTGTGTGTGTGTCTGCATGTGAGTTCTCACATTTGTGTGCATGTGTGCGCGTCTGTGCACGTGTGCCCGTGTGTGTGTGTGTGTGTGCGGGCGCCTGTTTGAGTGTGTGTGAGAGAGTGTTTGCGCGTGTGTGCCCGTGTGTGTGTGTGTGTGCGGGCGCCTGTTTGAGTGTGTGTGAGAGAGTGTTTGCGCGTGTGCACCCGTGTGTGTGTGTGTGTGCGGGCGCCTGTTTGAGTGTGTGTGAGAGAGTGTTTGCGCGTGTGCGAGTGTGTGACAAAGGGACATGTCAAGGAAGATAGTTTAAGCCCAGAACTGGGCTGTGGGGCCCCTAAGGGCCTCATTGTTCAGGAACACAGAAACAGAGGGATGGTTGGACATGAACAGAGGGGGGATGGGAAGCGAGAGAAGAGAGAGAAGAGAGAGAAGAGAGAGAAGAGAGGAGAGGTTAATCTTTATCTTTGCCAGATGAATGCAGCGAGTCGGTTTATTGAGCGTCTGTGTGTGTGTATAAACATGTTTGTGTGGACATACGTAAGTGTGTGTGTGTCTGCGTGTGTGTTTCCTGAGTGCTTTAAAACGGTCTACGCAGAAGACCTTGAGACTTGAAAAACACTCGAGACACACACACACACACACACAGACACACACACAGACACACACACACACACACACACACACACACGCACACTAAGACAAGCCTTATATGGACAAGGTGAACTTGTCTGGATTCGCTCTGTCTAAGTTGCGGTGTCCACCTTTCACCAAATGACCCTAGTAAAGACTCTCCTAAAGTAGCGGACAGCAGATTTATCCTCTGGCTCAGTCTGTTAAAGGCTGCGCGGGGAAGGCAGGGAATGCGGTCGTCTCGTTAAATCATTTGGGAGCCCAAAACCGGACTTGTGTGGTCTGTCACCCGCTGAACCGCTGACTGAGGTTGTCACGGAGACGGCATTACGGAATGCAGGTGTGCGAGAGAGCGTGAGGTCATGGGTGGAATCTCGCTTGGGGGGGTCGAGGTTCTATCGCCGGTGCCTGCAGGTTCCACAGCGCCCCCGGTGGTCAGATCAGGGAACTGACTGCTGGAAAATATTCACTGGACCTTTTGGTCCAATCCGCAGTCTACACACGCGCCCAAGGACACACACACACACACACACGTAGAGGCACACACATCTCCGCACGCGCGCACACCACCCATGCCCACAGCTACACCCACGTCGGACGCTCATTGTGAATCAGAGCTGTGCAGTCGTCCACAGGTCACACCCTGCATTATAGTCAGCCCGGGTGGGTGTGGACAGACTGGATGAAACACCGATTAACCATCCAGTGAGACAGGAACAAACTGGACTGAACCAACAGGCAGCCAAACAGCAGCTCACCTGTGGAAGAACTCCCTCTCTCCCTCGCTCTGATCTGAGCGAGGGAGAGAGGGAGTGAGACAGGGAGAGATCGAGGAAGAGAGATAGAGAGAGAGAGAGAGAGAGAGAGAGAGGGAGGGAGGGAGGGAGAGAGACAGGGGGAAGTCAAGTGGTGGATAGAAAGGTTATATGGATGGATGGGTAAAATGTTGGGGATGACATGACTAGGTCAATTAACACTGTAAGCGGATAGATGGGTGGATGGATGGAGGGTGGAGAAATAGAAGGAGGAGAGTATGGAGGGATGGAGATGTAGAGGGAGGAGAGGATGGAGGGATGGAAGGGTGGAGTCAGAGAGCGAACATGGGCTTTTTGTTCCAAAGCCAGTGTTGTGTTTGCTTTAGTTCCCAGGATGAGGAATTCTGCAGCTTGTACACACACACACACACACACTCACGCACATGCACTCATACACACGCAAGCACATGCCAACACACTCTATCACGCACATGCGAGCGCACGCACACACACTCACGTTAATGTCCAGAATCCCACTCCCCCCCCACTCCCCCCCCCACCCCCTCCCCCCCACACACACACCTTGAAGACAGACAGCCAAATCTCACCTCTGAGAGAAACATCCGTTTGCTAAAAATAGAGCCCTCCTGGCAGGGGTGGCGGGATACGCTTGGGTAATGTGAGGCGTCGCTTGGCACAGCGGCAGGATACGCTAGCAGGAGGGTTCTGACCGGGCCCTGGGGCCAGAGATAACGCATGCTGTTTAACATGAGTAGGACATCAGTGGAATGTGATCACCACTCTAACCCAAACTCACAAATACTTTGTGGACTTGAATCACACGTGGATATCTTTCACACGTGAGCCACTGTATCCAGCGCACCGTGAATACAGATAGTATACTCATATTGTACTCCTATTATACCCATAAACCTCATATTATAATCCTATTCTACTCATATAGTACCCATATATATCCATACTGTACTCAAATGATATCCATATACTCTGTATATATATATACTCCTATAAAAAAGTGTGCTCATTACTATAACTCAATACTGTAAACAAATCATTCAAACTCATGTTATACTCATGTCCTACTGGCAGGGCGGGGCAGGGCAGGGCAGGGCAGGGCAGGGCAGGGCAGGGCATGGCATGGCATGGCAGGGCAGGGCACAGCAGGGCAGGGCGGGGCGTGTGGGGGGGGGGGCACAACCATGGCCGGAGGTTCTGCTTGCCTTATCCTCTTAACTCCTCTGAGACCCTCCTCTCTGATCAGCTTACTGGCCTGTTCTCAGGAGAAACCCTAACCCTGTGTGTGTGTGTGTGTGTCTGTGTGTGTGTCTGTATGTGTGTGTGTGTCTGTATGTGTGTCTGTGTGTGTGTGTGTGTCTTGTCCTGTTGCATTTGTCTGTATGTGTGTGTGCTGTATGAGTGTGCTGTTTTATGTGTAGTTTGTGTGATACTGTGTGTGTGTCTGTATGTGTGTGTGTCTGTATGTCTGTGTGTCTGTGTGTGTCTGTCTGTATGTGTGTGTGTCTGTATGTGTGTGTGTCTGTATGTGTGTGTGTGTGTGTGTGTGTGTGTGTGTGTGTCTGTAATGTGTGCGTCTGTTTGTGCTGTGTCTGTATGTGTGTTGTGTGTGTGTGTTTCTGTGTTGTGTGTGTGTTCTGATGTGTTCCTGTGTGTGTGTGTGTAAGGAGTCAGCTATTACAGCTGAAACACAAAGAGGTTAGATTCTATGAAGTCCCTGTGTTCCACAGAACATTAGACCATATCACATGTTCTCACAGCTTATGGGCTGGTTCGCACACGTCCCCCCTGGCGACACACACACACACACACACACACACACACACACACACATACATACATACATACTGCTAGGGAAGAAAAACAGATCTAGTTTCGAGGTCTTTCATTTGCAGCCCCCTTCTCACCTTCATCCTTTCACCCCCTTCATCCCTCTATTCATCCTTTCCTCCTCCCCGCGCATCCCCTCCTCCTCTTCCCTTCTTTATCTCACCTGTGTAACCTATAGTTTTCTCCCCACCCACCCCTCCCTCCCACCACCCTCCCCACTCCTCTCCCACCACCCCTCCAGCCCTCCAACCCTCCACCCCTCCACCCCTCCACCACCCCTCCACCAGCGCCTCCTATTCTTCCATCCATCTCTCTTACTTTTATACCCTTTTCTCTCTCGTCAGCCAGCTCCTCTCCCCCCTCCCTCCCTCCCTTCCCCCCTCCCTTTTCCTCCCCCCCTCGCCTCAGGTCTGGGTTTAGGCTACTTCAAAGGTGTGATTACCACAGCACTTACCCACGATGTAACCCGTACCTGTATACCTCTGTGTGCGTGCGTGCGTGTATATGTATGTATATGTATGCGTGTGTACATGTATGTTTATGTGTGTGTGTACATGTATGTATACATGTGTGTGTGTCCTCCCAGCCTGGAGTACTTTTAGAAGATATCTTTCATCTGACAGTGAGTGAGAGACTCACTCCGTCGCCCCTGGTCATGGCAGTAGCCTTGTGGTCTAGAGTCAGTTTAATTAGACTCTCTCAGATTTATGACCGAGATTAGTATGTAGGTGTAGCTGGTCTGAGGTCACAGGCGGTTGGCTGTTGGTTGCGTGTAGAAGAGAACATGTATCACAAGCCGTTAACACGTCTGTATAAGCGATAGTCTGTCTGATGTGGAAGACAAGTCTGTATAAGCGATAGTCTGTCTGATGTGGAAGACAAGTGAAATGAAATGTGCTTGCTGTCGCATGTGTTATGCATGTGTTATGCATGTGTTGGGGTTTGCGTCCGTTTCCTGTGCGCTTTTGCATGTGTGTGTATCTCTGGTATGTGCGTGCGTATCATTTGATTGTGCGCGGTCGTGTGTGCGTATGTTGCTATGCCTGTGGTAACTGTGTGCGTGTGCCCATCCGTAAATGTGTGTGTGTGTGTGAGAGAGTGTGTATGTGTGTGAGTGTGTGAGAGAGAGTGTGTGTGAGTGTGTGTGTGAGAGAGCGTGTGTGTGTGAGTGTGTGAGAGAGTGTGTGTGAGTGTGAGAGAGTGTGTGTGTGTGAGTGTGTGTGTGTGAGAGTGTGTGTGTGAGTGAGTGTGTGTGTGTGTGTGTGTGAGTGAGAGAGAGAGTGTGTGTGTGTCTGTGTGAGTGTGTGTGTGTGTGTAGCCGACCTAACTTGTCAAACTGCTGCAGTCCCCTGGCCTCCAGCGCCTGGAGACATGCTGCTCTCCCCAGATCAGTATCGTCCACTCCTCCTGGAGAAAGAAGTCATCTCTGTTTACGTCTCCGAGCGCTTAAGATAGAACGATAAGGGACGAGAGACTCTCGGCTCTCTTCCGTTCACCCTCGCTTGTTCTGTCTGCCTGCCCCTCTACAGGTGATTTACCGGGAGGTTTTCGTAGGAAAAACCATGACATCATCCGGTTCCATGGATGTCATGTCTGAACCACCTCATCCATCTGTGTATAGACAGGGTTTACCTGCTCTTGGCTCTTACACCTCTGCTTCCCTCCCTGTCTCCCCGTCTCCCTCCCTGTCTCCCTCCCTGTCTCCCACCCTTCCTCCCCGTCTCCCCGTCTCCCTCCCTGTCTCCCTCCCTGTCTCCCACCCTTCCTCCCCGTCTCCTTGTCTCCCTGCCTCCCCGTCTCCCTCCCTGTCACCCTCCCTGCCCCCATGCCTCCCTGCCTCCCTGCCTCCCTCCATGTCTCCCTCCCTCCCAACTCCCTACCCTCCCTCCTTTCAACCCCTCATCCTAGACACAACTGTTCTGGAAGTGTCTGTGCAGTATTTTGGCCCGGCCCTGGGATGACATCACCACGCCCGCCGGCGAGACTAAGCCTTGTGCCAACTTCACCTGTTGGGCACCAGTGCAAACTGTTGGTGGGTGGGGGGGGGTGGAGCGCGGCTGGCGGCTAGGGGGGCGGAGGACGAGAGACACGCGAGGCACACAGGAAGCTCACGTTCCAACATTCCGTCTGCCTGGCTAGCTGGCTGGCCGACCGGTTGACTGGTTGGTTTGCCGGCCAGCTAACCTCAGAGATGCTAGTTTACGGCTTCGCAGGTTAGCGTCAGAGCTAAATTTACCGATCAAACAGACGCCACGTGACACAGATGAGGTCACAAAGGTGTCTGGGCGGTCGCCACAGCAACGCTATTCCTGTAGCGGGGAAACCGAAACTTGTTGACTTAACGACCGGAACTGTATCTGGGGCCGGGGAAGCGAGAAGCCTCCTGTGTATGAGAGGGTGGTGCTGTGTGTGTGTGGCAGAGAGGGAGGGAACGGTGGTCACAAGCTCACTGGAGCTCACTCACCCACAGGTGACATATCTCCACAGGTGACATATCTCCACAGGTGACATATCTCCACAGGTGACACAGACGTTATTGCCGTATCGATACAGATCGCGGGGAAGACGACGTTTTGTTTCATCGACGCATTCCTGTTCTGACTCCCTCCGGACTTTTGCCACCGCCAAAGACAAGGGGAGAGAGAGAGCAGGTCGGAGTGAAGAAGAGGGAGAGAGAGAGAGGGGAAGAGATAGGGGGGGACAGGGATAGGAGCGGGAGACAGAAGGAGAGGGAGAGAGAGGGGGGAAGGCGAAAGAGAGGAGGGGAGGGAGTGAAGGAGTGGGAGAGAGGTGGAAAGGGAGAGATACAGGAGGGTGTGTCAGAGGAGAGGGAGAGAGAGAAGGAGCAGGAGAGAGGAGGTGAGGGAGAGAGAGAAGGAGCAGGAGAGAGGAGGAGAGGGAGAGAGAGAGAAGAAAGGAGGGAGGGAGGGACAGAGAGACAAGCAGTGGGAGGGAAGAGAAAGGGGAGAGAGAGAAGGAGCGGGAGAGAGGAGGAGAGAGAGAAGGAAGGAGAGAGAGAGAGAAGGAGCGGTGGAGAGGAGGAGAGGGGGAGAGAGAGAGGAAAAGAGAGAGAGAGAGAGAAGGAGCGGTGGAGAGGATGAGTGATAGCTAGATGGACTGACTTGGCTACGCGCTGCTAGTTAATCCTCTTAAATAGACAGACTCCTGTCCTGTCATGATCAAAATGCAGCACCTGAGGACACACTATAGGAGAGGTGTGTGTGTGTGGGGTTTTTTTTTTTTTTTGCATTTTTGTGTGTGTTTTTCTGTGTGTGTGTGTGTGGGTGTGTGTGTGTGTGTGGGTGTGTGTGTGTGTGTCTATAGGCGTGGGTGTGTGTGTGTCTATAGGTGTGTGTGTTTGGGTGTGTGTGTGTCTATAGGTGTGTTGTGTGTGTGTAGTGTGTATGTGTGCCTCTGCTCTGTGTTGTGTATGACAGAGCCTACATGTTGAGACACTGGCACAGTTGGGGCCCCGAATGTCTGAAATTGACATTTTACCTCTCCCCATCCCTCTCCCTCCTCCTCTCCCTCCCCCCCACCTCCTCCCCACCCACCTCTTTCCCTAACTCCTCTCTTCGCCCCCTCTCTCCTCGCCCCTCCTCTCTCCCTCCCTCTCTCTCTCTCTCTCTCTCTCTCTCTCTCTCTCACACACACACCCACACACTTCACAACCCAGCCTCCTCTTTGAGAAAATGAGAATTTGCATGTTAGCAGATGTTTATGAAGCAGAGTTCTATTGTGTCATTAGTCATTGTGATTGACAGTCCATGTCAGTCTCCTTAGAATTACTGCAGCCTTTGGTATCGCACAGAAACAGTAACCAGGGGCGATGTTTGTTCGCCTGTAACGGCAAGGGGGATCACCTTGGAGATTGTGCTGTGACTACAGCTAAGGTGAGACGCTGGAGAGGAAGTGATGAGGGAGGCGTTCCGTTGAGAATGTCCGGTCATTCCAGAAGCGGTCTCTGATGGTGTGATGGCTGTGGTGGTGTGGGGGGGGGGGGTCTACGGGACTTACAGCTTACCAGATCCAGCGGTACGGTTCGCGGCTGGGTTCTGCTGGCCAGAGAACATGCGGAACCAGGACACTCGGAACCTTTGGAACTTTCCGAACGTTTTGGTGAACTTGTGATGAACCAACGTCTGATTGGAAGCAAAAAGGCAGATAAGAGTTTCGTGTTTGTTGTCTTAGCTGTTATTGTGGGTTTTTACAATGAACATTATTGGTCTTAGGAGTGCTGTAGATAGTTGTTTCATTTGGTTGGCCCTAAACCATGGACAAGAGGTGTTGTGCGGGCGCTCTGTGGGTGGGTTTATGTTGTGGGTGTGCCGTGGTGTCTCTTGCGTGCACGAAGTGTGTGTGTATCTGTGTGTGTGTCTGTGTGTGTGTAAACACTTGGCTGGAGCAGAGGTACATCTGAGACAAACACAGCTGCAAGGAATAGAGAGATCTTGTCAAGCGACTGACGACTGTGTCTCTGACGGAGAAAATACGAGGAAAGGAGGAAACGAGAGACCTGAGAGTGAACTGTTAACTTTGATGCTTCTCTCTTCTCTCTCTCTCTCCCTTCTCTCTCTCTCTCCTTCTCTCTCTCTTCTCCTTCTCTCTCTCTCTCCCTCCCTTTCTCCTCTCTCTCTCCCTTCTCTCTCTCTCTCGTCTCTCTCCTTCTCTCTCTCTCTCTCTCTCTCCTCCTTCTTCTCTCTCTCCTTCTCTCTCTCTCCTTCTCTCTCTCTCTCTCTCTCTCTCTCTCTCTCCTTCTCTCTCTCTCTCTGTCTCTCTCTCTCCTTCTCTCTCTCTCCTTCTCTCTCTCTCCTCCTCTCTTCTCTCTCGTCTCTCTCTCTCTCTCTCCTTCCTCTCTCTCTCTTCCTTCTCTCTCTCTCTTCCTGTCTCTCTCTCTATCTCCCTCTCTCCCTCTTTCTCTACCTCTCTCCCTCTTTTTCTCCCTCTCTCCCTTCTACCCTCCCCTCTCCCTCCCTCTCTCTCTCTCTTTACCAACTCTCCTATCTATGAGCACTTCCCTTTCAGACACAAGGCTGGGTCATCTTTGTTCATTTCTCCATCCCTTCATTCCTCCCGTTCACATTAACGACAGGACAGATGTGTTTCTGTCATGTAAATCCCTCCCTCCCTCCCTGTCTCCCTGTCTCCCTCCCTGTCTCCCTGTCTCCCTCCCTCGCTCCCTGTCTCCCTCCCTCCCTGTCTCCCTCCCTCCCTGTCCCTCCCTCCCTGTCTCACTCCCTCCCTCCCTCCCCCCTTTAATGGAAGCCCTGAGGCCAGCCGCCTCTGTGTGACTGACATTTTCCCCGTTTGCCGTCTTACAAAAGTCACCCATCAACGGACCAATGAGGTGATCCGTCCTGTCAGCACGGGGCTTTTATGCTGTCATAATGCCACTCCCATTGAGCTGTGTCAACTCTGGCCTCTCATTGGCCCAGAGTGCGTGATGACACATTGATTGGCAGGTGGTCAAAGGGGTACAGTAGGAATGCAAACTGAAAGGCTGATTGGGTTTGCCTCCGAGCCAACCAATTAAAACGGAGGCTTGCGTCATCATTACACCAATGTACAGGAAGTTATGTTGGCTCAATCGATCAACCAAAAGCTGCCATCACAACCGGGTTGGAGAAACATGCTGGTTGTGACGCATATTTGACTAGATTAGACTATTTTGGAGAAGAGTTCTATACTTTTGGATTCAAAAGAGACACGAGTTCCGATCGGTCGAGCAATTGATGATTGTTTAGACGGTATCATCGTCAGAGAGGCTGCGCTTTGAGACAAGTTCAAATGAATCCAGTGAAAAGGTGTGTGTTTGAACACACACAAACACACACAAAGACAAGCACACGCAGGCTGAAGCTGAACTCTTCCTGCCACATTAATGTGGCCTCCCTCTCAATTGACACACACACACTCACAGGGCATGTGTGTGAGGGAGACAGTGAGTGTGTTGTGTGTGAGAGAGTATGTGAATGTGTGTGCGTGTGTGTATATGTTGTGCGTGGTGCGTGTGTATTTTGTGTGGTGTGCGTGTGAGAGAGTGTGTGTGTGTGCATGTTTTGTGTGGTGCGTGTGAGAGAGTGAGTGTGTGTGAGCATGTGCGTACGTGTGTGAGAGGGCGAGTGTGTGTGTTGTCTGTGTTGCGTGTGTGTGCGTGTCCAAGAGGGTGAATGTGTATGCACAGTGGTTTGTGTTGCGTGTGTGTGCGTGTCCAAGAGGGCGAGTGTGTGTGTTGTCTGTGTTGCGTGTGTGTGCGTGTCCAAGAGGGCGAGTGTGTGCGCGCAGTGGTCTGTGTTGCGTGTGTGTGCGTGTGCAAGAGGGCGAGTGTGTATGCGCAGTGGTCTGTGTTGCGTGTGTGTGCGTGTCCAAGAGGGCGAGTGTGTATGCGCAGTGGTCTGTGTTACCCTGCAGCAGTGTTTGTGGTGCGTAGTTCCAAGAGGGCGAGTCGTGTTTGCGCAGTGTGTCATGTGTTACCCTGGCAAAGCAGTGTGTTGGTTGTTCCAGGTACTATTTGTCTCTGATACACATCGCAAACCCGATTGTTAATCGAAGCACGCCTGCTCTAATCACACTTGCAATGAATGATAGGAGGTTGTAATGCTTTGTGATATAACATATAAATAGGTCGTCCAACTGTGTTCTTAGTGTTTGTGTTGTGTCTCCTGTGGTGTAGGTTTTGTGTGTGGTGGTGGTCGTGTGTGTGTGGTCTGTGTGTTTGTGTGTGTTGTGTGTGTGTTGTGTGTGTGTGTGTGGGGTCTCTGTGTGGTGTGTGTCTGGTGTGGTGTGTCTGTGTGTGTGTGTACTGTGTGTCTGTGTCTGTGTCTGTGTGTGTGTGTGTGTGTCTGAGTGTGTGTCTGTGTGCTGTGTCTGTGTGTCTGTGTGTCTGTGTGTCTGTGTGTCTGTGTGCTGTGTGTAAACGTGGGTGTGTGTAGTCATTCTTTTTTGTGGTTGCAAATATGAATTTGTGTGTGTCAAGCATATGTGTGTGTGTGTTATCTCAGTGTGTGTGTGTGTGGTGTGTTCGGTAAGGCACGTGTGTGTGTTTAGGCTGTATGTACAGCATGTGTGCTGATGGTCAGTGAGGAAGCGGTGTGATGTAAGCATGTGTGTGTGTTAGTGTGTGTGTTAGTGTGATGGTGTTAGTGTTGTGTGTTAGTGTGTGTATTAGTGATGTGTGTAGTGATGTGTGTATGTGTGTATATAAGTGTGTTGGTGATTAGTGTGTTGTGTGTGTTAGTGGGTGTGTTAGTGAGTGTGTGTGTTAAGTGTGGTGTGGTATAGTGTGTAGTGTTAGTGTGTGTGTGTATGCCAGCAAGAGATGAAATGGTCTCTTCTTATTCACTAGAGCTCTGGGTGGAAGGACTGAACAGTTTGCTTTCTTCCTCTCACTCTTTCTTTCTCCCCGCACGGAGCTTACTATTCCATATCCTACATCCTGCTCAGGTCATAGCTCTCCCACTCACAGCCTCTACCCAGATCACAACTCGCCCTCACAGCACTTCCCCCTTAGAACCTCCCTTACAACGTCCCCCTTTAATAACTCCCTTACAACCTCCCCCTTACAACCTCCCCACTTACAGCCACCCCCTCACAGCATCCGCCCTCAGCCAGCTTTCAGAATTGGATACCATGGAAGAAGTATTTGCATGTTTCACTTGTGTTAACGTGTGAGTGTGATTGTGCAAGGGTGTGTGCGATTTTGTGTATGTGTGTGTGTGGTGGTAGATGTGTGATTGTTAGATTGTGCGCCACTGTGGCACATTTTTGTCTTCTTCACGCTGTTGTTTTTGTTAAGTTCCAACACCATGGCAATTTTTTTCTAAGGTTCAACGTTTTCTTGACTTGAGCACTGTAAGGCGAATGTTTCTTGCTTCTCTGTCTTACTCTCCATCTCTCTCTCTCCTCTGCCTCTTCTCTCCATCTTCTCTCTCAATCTCTACTGAGTTTCTCAACATTTCTCTTCTTTCTCCCGTCTTCGTCTTTTCTCTGTCTCTTCATCTCTTTCTAACGGGCGTCTATCTTTCTCTCTCTTCTTTCTACTGTTCTCCATCATACTCTCTCTTCATGCTGCTTGTCTCTCCATCTCTCCTCCTTCGACTTTCACTCAACGGAAAACCATAGCCTCCTTTTTCCCCTCCCCTCCATACAACCCACACTCCCCCTTCCCCATCGTTTCCCGTTTTTCAAAGAACGCTGTCCTCCTTTTCATTTGTAATCACATGGGACAACCGTCATACGACAGCTTGACCCTTTGTAACCTCGTTGACCTGCATTGCGCGCCACATTCACTATCACCACACACACAGCAACACTACTCATCACACACAACACAACACACACACACATAACAACATACACACACACACAAACACGCAGCACGTAGGACATGCATCCGTACACATTACCGTCACAAATGTTTATTTCTACAGCGTGTGTACACTAGTTAGAGCTGGACCAATCAGAAGGCCTTGACTAATATCTGGACTAATCAAAGGATACTGCTTAGGGCTGCACTGTGAAATCTGGTTGTGATTGTCCACCAATCACTGTTTCCCTGGAGGGCTTGGTGTTCCAGAACAAGTTGCTGTCTTCTGAGGAATCCACACACACACACACACAGACACACACTTACACACACACACACACAGACACACATACGCACACAGACACACACACACACACAGACACACACACACATACCATACACTCACACAGTCGTTCACAAAGACGCACACGTACACAAACACATGCCCGCACTTAACAAATCAAAGAAACACACACACAACAACAACACCCAGACACACACGTACCCACATAACACAAACGTGTGCCAACTTTCAGATCAAAAGCAAATACATTCACGCACATGCATGCCCACGTACACACACACGCACACACGCAGGCACGTACACATGCACACACAAACGCACACACATGCACGCACACATGCACACACACGCACATGTGCACACACACTCACACATGCACACACACGCACACACTCACACACATGCAGACACATGCACACGCACGCACACATGCACTCAAATGCACACACGCACGTGCACGCACACATGCACATACACATGCACGCACTGTGCATCGTAAGCGGAACCATCAGGAGATTGCAGTGCATTAGTCTGAGCGGTCATTGCAGTGCGACGATATAGAGTCACGGTGATCAGGACGAAGCTCAAATTGCTGTATATGAGGTAGTCTGGATGTGGGTTCCTCTGTCATCAAACTAGAGGGAGCTGAGAAAACAAGCCCCCAGCTGGAGGAGCCCTGACTTGTATGTGTGTGCATGGGTGTGTGCGTGTGTGTGTGTGCGTGTGTGTGCGTGTGCGTGCGTGTGCGTGTTTTGCGTGTGCGTGTTTGGCGTGTGCGTGTGCGCGCAGGTGTTGTGTGCGTGAGTGTGAGTGAGAGTGTATGTCTGAGTGTGTGCAGTGTGTATGTGTGTGGTGTGTTGTGTGTGTTGCTGTGTGTAATCTGTGTGTGTGCGACTGAAGATGTTCTTCACTGTTGTCTGTTTTTGGTGTGCAGCATCAAGCGATTAGCCACACTGTGATCATCAGTTCAAGGTTGTCTTTGTTCGTTTGAGTGTGAAAAAAGCTTCAAACTAAATGGCAGACATTGAAACAGGATTGAGGCCAAATTATTAGTTCCTTCTCTCACAATGCCCATGATGCAGTCTGGCTTTGAATGCTACAAGGCGATGTAAACATGTTATTCTAATGGTTTCTTTCCCTCGGCTCCATGTTCTCTCACTCCCCTGTCTTTCTCTGCTACTCTCTCGTCCCTCTCTCTCTCCCCCTTCTATCTTCTCTCTCTCTCCTCCCTATGTTCTCTCCTCCTCTCTCCTCTCTCTCCTCTCCCTCTCTAAATCTTCTCCCCGTTCTGCTCTCCATCTCCTCCTATCTCCTAACACCGGCCAACTCTCCCCCCATTGCTCCCCCCTGTCTCTCTCTCTGTCTCCAGGGATCCAAGGTGCAGGAGCCATGCTTTGGACTGGACTGTAGTGGAGGATGCCAGTGTAACCCTGAGAAAGGCAGCAGGGTGAGCGCAACTGCACTTCCCTTCTCTCCCCCAGTGGATGCCATCTTGGATCCGGTCCACCTGTTTACTTCCTGCACAGGATGGCCATTTTGGATCCCCCTCCTCACTTCGCATGCACACCGTCAGCTGCTGTGCTTTCTCTTGCCCCCCCCCCCCACTCAGTTGGTCACTAATATATACCAGGCCAGGTCTACTGGTTTACCAGCAGGTCAATTGGTTTACCAGAAACTTTACTGGTTTACCAAGTTTACTGGTTTATCAACAGGTCTACTAGTTTACCAGCAAGTCTACTGGTTTACCAGCAAGTCTATTGGTTTACCAGCAAGTCTATTGGTTTACCAGCAAGTCTACTGGTTCACCAGCAAGTCTACTGGTTTACCAGCAAGTCTCCTGGTTCACCAGCAAGTCTACTGGTTCACCAACAGACCTGTTGGTTTGAAGAAGCTGCTTTCAAGCTCTGGACTGGTGTCCTGCCACAGATGTTAGCCTAACCATAGAGGAGAAGAGGGTTTTAAACACTGGCTGCTGTGTTGGCGACTGCTAGCCTCTCAGCACTGGTAGTTAACTCACCGGCTGCCTTGTCATTCTCCAAGGGAACCAATTTGCAGGGAAACTTGTAAAAAGGGGATAAAAAACGTGTTGCGGTAAGAAATGACAGTGTTCAAGCAGAACATGTCAGGTTTTCTTCGTCGGGAGGGAGGGAGGGAGCGTCGTGAGGGAGGGAGGGAGGGAGGGCGGCGAGGCGTGCGGGGAGGGAGGGAGGGAGAGGGAGGGAGGGAGGGGGGCTGGAGGGTGGGAGGGAGGGCGGGAGGGAGGGAGGTGCGGGAGGTGTTGGGCAGTGTGACATCGCGTCTGGTGCGTGGTTTTAAACCTCCATCTCAGGGCCAGCAAGAACAACGCGATTAAATGAACGTCTTTGTCAAATGACAGTGTGTCGACGTATGACGAAGTTTCAATATTTGGTTATTGTTTCCCACTCTTATTTATAACTGTCTCCCAACCCCTGGCCAGTTACACTTTGCTCAAAAACGTTATGAAGGATTTGCTTAATGACATTTTAAAAAACGATATCTTACACGTGCAGAAATGATACGCTCATAGGATCAATGTTGTCTCAGCTTATCTCAAGTCCTGCTGTTCAGGCTGGAACACACACACAAAAGCACACAAACACACACCACGCTCAAAACACATTGTTGTTACGTATATCAAGCTGTACTTTGGGCAGTGCATGACTCGTCTGCTTAGAGGTCTGGCAGTGGCTAGTCGACTTGGTTTGGCATACCCAGCCAGTCACTGTCTGTTCCCTGCGACTGTCCTGTGTGCTCTGTATGTGGTTGTGTACTGTAAGTATTGTGTATGTGGTGGTAAAATGCCAATGTGTGACAGACACTTGTCCATCTGGGCTCCATCAACATGTGGCTCGCCTATGCCTCACTGCGACAAACACTACACACCCACCAAGCAGAAACTAACCTACAATCTATAAATACTACTAACCACACAACCAGAACAGTCTACAAACTCATCTTACACACCTGCGTCCCTCTCTCTCTCTCATCTCTCGCTTTCTCCTTCTCTCTCTCCAATCGTCCCCAGACATGTACTAGTACCTACTCTCTCAATAACTGCCTCCCAAGGAATGACAAACGTCCTCTATCCTAACCAAGTCCCAGACCTCTCTCTCTCCACAATCATAGACTCCTCTCAATCTCTCTACTCATTAAGTATCTCAGTCCAGTTCTCTCTCTCTCTCTCTCTCTCCCCCCTCAGGACCAATCTAACAGAAAGCAGAACAGCTTCTGATTTACGATGTATTATGGTTACATGCGAATAGAGTCGGTGGGACGACCGCATGTTTTACGACGGTGCAGTTCAGGTTACAGAGTTTTTTAACGAGGCTCTCTGATATGAGATGTAGGTGGGTTTGTTTGTGGTGGTAAAAACACCGTCCCGGTAGGGCCTCCTAGAATGCGTAGCGAAGCGTCTTCAGCCGGAGGCCAGGAGCCTCACCGTCTCTCGGTGACGTAGCTTGGCAGGTGAGTGTTTGTCTGCGCGCCAAGAGACCACAGGTTCAGATCCCCCCTGTGTCGCTTCAGATAGAGGAGTCTTCAAGGAAGACGAATGGTGACATTATGACACAGTCTTGTCAGTTGAGTACAGCCTCTTCAGTTGGGTACAGTCTTGTCAGTTGGGTACAGCCTCTTCAGTTGGGTACAGTCTGGTCAGTTGGGTACAGTCTTGTCAGTTGAGTACAGTCTTGTCAGTTGAGTACAGTTTTGTCAGTTGGGTACAGTCTTGTCAGTTGAGTACAGTTTTGTCAGTTGGGTACAGTCTTGTCAGTTGAGTACAGTCTTGTCAGTTGGGTACAGCCTTGTCAGTTGTGTACAGTCTTGTCAGTTGTGTACAGTCTTGTCAGTTGGGTACAGTTTTGTCAGTTGGGTACAGTTTTGTCAGTTGGGTACAGTCTTGTCAGTTGAGTACAGTCTTGTCAGTTGAGTACAGCCTCTTCAGTTGAGTACAGTCTTGTCAGTTGGGTACAGTCTTGTCAGTTAGACACAGAAGGTGCATGTCTCCAGCCTTATCTTGTTGGATGAACTCTTGACAGTCTTGTGTGCTGATAAGGAAATGCCAAGATACTTACAAACCCTTCAGATCCACCAGTGGCCCTGATAGATTCATTGACTGATTGATTGATTGATTGATATTTTGTATCGTAGCCAGGAGACAAGGTTTAGTTCTGGTTACCAGTATCTAGTGGTTCTGGACTGAAGCCATACCCCAGCCCCCATTTTTTCATTTATTCATTCATTCATTCATTCATCATTCATCATTCACATCTATTATTAGTCAAACATTATACATGTTATTGTGAAGAAATTGTCTTATTTATGCATTTGGTTGATAATTATCGCTCACACACACACTATTTGTTCTCGTCTCTCTGTCTCCCTCTCTCTCTCTCTCTCTCTCTCTCTCTGTCTCCCTCTCTCTCTCTGTCTTCCTTCTATCTCCTTCTGTCTCTCTATCTCTCTCTCTGTCTCCCTTCTCTCTCCCTTTGTCTCTCTCTCTCTCTCTCTCTGTCTCCCTTCTCTCTCCTTCTGTCTCTCTCTATCTCTCTCTATGTCTCTCTCTCTCTCTCCTTCTGTCTCTCTCTCTCCCTCTCTCTCTCCCCCTCCCTCTCTCTCTCTGTCTCTGTCTGAGAGAGAGAAGGTGTATAGGTGTTGGTCTCAGGGAAAACTGAGACTTAGACTATGCTAACAGCAGTCTGCTAGTCACCCTAAACCTAAACAGTCATTACACACACTCTGTCTAGAACTACAGGACAACACACACATAGACACACACACACACTCTGTCTAGAACTTCAATACGTCATCACACACATTCATGTACTGCAATCACAGACACCTGCGTACAGACACACACGTACTGACACGCATACAGACACACGTACAGACACACGTACAGACACACACGTACAGACACACATACAGACACACGTACAGACACACGTACTGACACGCATACAGACACACGTACAGACACACACGTACTGACATGCATACAGACACACGTACAGACACACGTACAGACACACGCGCACAGACACAAGGTCTATGCCCGCCCATGTCAGCAGTAAATCTAGCTCACCATGTATTTAGTGCGATTGTGTTGATTTGTTTTGGATTTGAATCAATCAGTGAGTCACAACACACCTCCACCAGCCAGACGCTGTGTACACACACACACGCGCACGATCACACGCTGTGTACACACACACACACACACACACGATCACGCGATCACCTGCTGTGTACACATACAATTATATGCTGTCATGAATGTTTCCATATAAAAGATAAAAATGTAAATGCCAACTCCGGAACCAAGCATACCTGGAAAAACATGTATATACATATGTTGTTGTTTTCAAGAAACTGTAATACATTTAAGAGGAAGTCAAAGGGAGAGAGAGTTAGAGAGGTTGGGTGGGAGAGAGACAGGCTGAGAGCGGGAGAGGGAGCGAGGGAGAGAGACAGGTTGAGAGAGGGAGAGGGAGCGAGGGAGAGAGAGAGACAGGTTGAAAGAGAGAGAGAGAGAGAGAGAGAGAGAGAGACAAGTTGAGCGAGCGAGAGAGAGAGAGAAAGCTGACAAAGCCCTATCCCAAACAATCCCTGTGTTCTATTCAGTTCAGTTTAACTGGGGCTGTAAATCTGATCCCAAGATGACAGGGGAGAGGACGGGAGGGGAGGGGAGGGAACTGGAGAGGAGGGGAGGAGAGGAGAGGAGAAGAAAGGGAAGGAGAGGAGGTGAGGGGAAAGGACAGGAAGGGAGAGGAGGGGAGAGGAGAAGAGAGGGGATGAGGAGAGGAGAGATGGGAGGAAGGGAGGAGAAGAGAGGAGGTGGAGGAGGGGAGGAGAAGAAAGGGGAGGAGAGGAGGAGAAGAGAGGGGAGCACTCGAGCGAGACTCCCTCTTCTTCTTCTTCTGCGGTTTTTCTCCTTCCCCTCTCCCTCCCATTGACTCATCCTCCATGTTCTAAACTCAGCTTGTCCAAAGTCAAAGTCTAAGTGATTTCTCGAGGAAGGTTTCAAAACATCCAAGTGTTACCCACATTCCTGGACAACCAGCCTAGGCAAAACAAGACACCAAGATAAGTCCACATTCATCTCAAGGACACAAACACATAAGTGCAGAATGGCATCGCTGGATTCAAACACTGTCGGAGGAGTGAATACAGAATAAAGGGGTTTTGAGATTGATGGATCGATGAAAAACATACAAGTATGGTTAGATGATTGAATGTGGAGCTGAAGTTCTGTGCCAGAACCTTCTGACTGTGACGGAGAAGCTTGGATCCCCCCTTAGATCTGGGGACTTGGGAAGAGTGAGACACTGATTCAGTACAGACGTTGAAGGCCTGTAGGTCTTATGGACTTAAAGCCTCTCTGTGTAGACTTCCCATATCCTGTTGTGGACAGGCTTTCTCTGGGGTGTGTGTGGGGTTGTGTGGGGTTGTGTGTGTGGGGCGTGATGGTGTGTGTGTGTGTAGGCGTGTGTGCGTGTATGTGTGTGCGTGTGTGTGTGTATGTGTGATGTGGTGTGTGGAGAGTGATGAGTAGGCGAGGAGATAGAGAGAGAGAGGTGTGTGTGTGCGTGTGTGTGGTGTAGATGGGTTGTGTGTTGTGAGTGAGTGGGAGTAGGAGGAGTGTGTAAGTGTGTGTGTAAGTGTGTGTGTGTGTGTGTGTGTGTGTGTGAGTGAGTGTGAGAGTATGTAAGTGTGTGTGTAAGTGTGTGTGTGTGAGTGTGTTTGTGTGTGTGTGTGTGTGTATGTATGTAAGTGTGTGTGTGTTTGTATTCTCCATACGGGACTCATTTGTACCCAAAACATCCACTCTGATTGGAGGAAGGCTGGGATTTAGGGTGATGGTGTGTGTGTGTGTGTGTGAGTTGTGTGTGTGTGTGTGTGTGTGAGTGTGTGTGTGTATGTGTGAGTGTGTCTGTGAGTGTGTGTGTGTGAGTGTGTCTGTGAATGTGTGTGTGTGTGGTGCTGAGATTGCACTCGGATCAACACACCTTTTTCACATGGACGGGGTCTCCTTGGCCCTGAGCCAGGGGCTTGGAACACACGCATCTCCTGTTTAAAAGAGACAGGAGAACAGGTAGGAGGAGAGGGGGAGGGAGGAGGAGAGAGGGGAGGGAGGAGGGAGATAAAGGGGAGAGGGACGGTGAGGAGAGAGAGGGGAGGGACAGGGAGAAGGAGAGGGTGGGACATGGTGAGAGGTAGAAAATAATGAGAGAAGCATAGAGACAAGAGAGGAGAGCGGAGAGAAAGAGTGAGAAATACAGCTTACATAAGAGAGAGACCAGAGAGAGAAAGAGAGAGAAAACAGACAGACAAGACAGAACGTACAGACGAGATAGAGAGAGAGACCAGAGTGCTTAGAGACAGCAGACAGACAGACAGAGTGCTTAGAGAGAGACAGACAGACAGTGGATTAGAGGTGGGAGAAACGGAGGAACAAGAGGAGGAGAGAAAGAGAGAGAGATAGACGAGAGAGAGGAGAGTAACTTGAGAGAGTTTTGGAAAGGTTCTGTATAAATCCTCAGTTATGTACACAGTGTCACATGGTCTAGTCACGTAACAAAGTCAGCCAGACACCAGGTCACGATTTCCCTTTTGGAACCTCTGGGTCTTGGGCTCTAGAACTCTCATCAGAACCCTCCGTAGAAGGTTCCAGGTTCCACCTGCAATGAGAAGGACTCCCTCTGGAAAGTTCCTTCCGTGAAAGCATGGCTCCACGTGGGCTTGGCTGGAACTTGGGAAAAAGGGGATGGAGCCGAGGAGCGAGAGGAGGGGTAAAAGATGGAGTGAAAGAGCGAAGGAGGAGCGAAAGGGAGAGAGGAAGGAGGATGAAGGAGTTGAGGGATGAGAGGTATGAGAGGAGATGAAGCCCTCTCGCAGGGCCTCCGCAGGGGAATAGTGGGTCGCCCTGTCTCTGGCAGGACCACATTCTTTACTTTAATCCCCAGGACAAAAAGAGAGAGGGAGAGGGGGAAGGGGGGAAATGAGAGAGAGGAGAGAGAGAGAGAGGAGGGAGTGGAGGAGAGAAAGGGAGGGAAGATAGTGAAGAGAGAGGGAGGAGGAGGAGGAGGAGGAAGAGAGGGTGGTAGAGAGAGAGGAGAGAGAGAGAAGAGGAGGAGAGACGGTGAGAGAATAGGAAGTTGGAGAGAAGAGGGAACGCCGAAGGAGAGGAGAAGGGAGGAAGAGGATGAGTGGAAAGAGAAGAGGATGAGAGGGAATAGGTGGAAGAGAAGGGAGGAGGAGGGGGGAGAGATAGGTTGGAGAGAGGAGAGAGGAGAGCGACGACGAGGGAGAGATAGGTGGAGAGAAGAGGGAGGAGAGAAGAGGGAGAGATAGGTGGATGAGAGAGGGAGGAGGAGAGCGAGGGAGAGTAGTGGAGAGAGCGGGAGGGAGAGAGAAGGGAAGATAGGTGGAGAGAAGAGAGGAGAGGTAGGTGGAGAGAGGAGGAGGAGGAGAGAGGGGAGAGATAGGTTGGAGAGAGGTAGGGAGGAGGAGAGAGGGAGCCGATAGGTGGAGAGAGAGGGAAGGTCAGGCAACACTGAGGGGTTTCATGAT
>BROE01000023.1:8385877-8416660 GCA_036571765.1 Plecoglossus altivelis | reverse complement strand
AGTCTTTCATCTGTCTGTCTCCGTCTCTACTTTCTCTATCTTATACTCTGTGGCGGGGAGGGGAGAAATCGTACCTGTGATATTTCGTTCTCACCTGGATTCCTACACATCTTCCTCTGGTCCTCTCTGTCTTCTGTTTTCCTATCCATGTCATTCTCTGTCGTCTATGCCTCGGTACAGTGCTTGACATGTGATGCTCGCTGCATCATCTGGAATATACATTCATCCTACGTCTTCGTTCCTTCATATTAAATATAATAGTACATACATGAGTATGAATGAAGTCTAAAGAAGATGAATAGCATTCTATTACCAATGATAAAGTATATTATATATGTAGTTAAAACTAAATGGTATAGTAAACCACGCTCACTTAGTATGTGTATTGTACGTATAATAGTATTTCTAATCAAGTATAAAAATACTTTTATTGCAGAGAAGGGGTACATGATTCAATCTTGGGTACGAACGCTCTAAAGGCCAAAAACGACTGGAGACAATGGCTCTCAAAAACACAGGTGGCTACTTCTCCAGGAAGAGACCACGGCACAACGAAACACACTTCACTGTATCACAGGGTACACACACTTGGTCACCTCAAGCTCAATACTTTGAAGTCTACTCACTCTTCAACTCTAGGGTCACAGTCTTTCCTCGGTCTCCCTCTTGATCTCCCCTCTCGCTTCTCTGAATCTCGGTTGACGATCTCTGATCTCTCTCTTTCTTTGTGTACTTCGCATTATGGCTCCGAGACTCGCTCTAACTAACATAGGTCGTTCGTTCTTTTCCATGCTGTATATTCTCCATACACTCCTCTGTTTCTCTGGCATTGCTCTCTGATGTCTCGGGTCATTGTGGTTGCTTGTTGTTCACCATTACTGCACACATCTGTTCTCTCCTCCATCTCCCTCACCCTTCCTTCTCCTCCTCCTCCTCCATCTCCCTCACCCTTCCTCCTCCTCCTCCTCCTCCATCTCTTCTGTCCTCTTACACCGTCACCATCATCTCCATCCATCCTCTCATCCCTCCATCCTTCTCTTCTTGGTGTTGGGTCACCTACTAGGCTGCCAAGGTGAGATATTCCTGCCCCTCCCTCCATCCTCCCTCCATCCTCCCTCAATCCTCCCTCCATCCTCCCTCCATCATCCCTCCATCGTCCCTCAATCCGCTCCCCTCCTCCCTCCATCCCTCCTCCTTCCCTCCATCCGCTCCCCTCCTCCCTCCATCCCTCCTCCTTCCCTCCATTCGCTCCCCTCCTCCCTCCATCCCTCCTCCTTCCCTCCATCACCCTTAGACCAGTTCTCCTCACCCCACTCCTCACCTCCACCCCTTCACCTCTCGCCCTGCTGTGTGAATAAGAGGGTGAAAGGGGTGAGAAGAGGGGGAAGGAGGAAGAAAGAAGCGTTCATGTGAAGCTTTCTTTCAGTGTCAGAGTTGTCCTTCCAGCTCAACCTTACCCAGTACTAACCCCAACCTGAGCCTTGACAACCTGGCCATACTATGCTCCGGGGCTGCCATGACAACCTGATGGTACTGTGTTCCGGGGCTGCCATGACAACCGGACAGTACTGTGTTCCGGGGATGCCATGACAACCTGACGGTACTGTGTTCCGGGGCTGCCATGACAACCTGACCGTACTGCGTTCCGGGGCTGCCATGACAACCTGATCGTACTGTGCTGCGGGGCTGCCATGACAACCTGGCAGGACTGTGCTGCAGGGCTGCCATGACAACCTAGCAGGACTGTGTTCCTGGCCTGCCATGACAACCTGACAGTACTGAGCGTGTGTAGCAGTAACAGCTTGCTACATTCTTGGAAAAAAGGTGCCGTCTAAAGCCAAAAAAGGGTTCTCCAATACCCCTTAAGAACCCCTTTTTGTTCCACTTATATTAGCCTAAGAAGTATATTGGAACCTTTTTTCCTAGACCTTAACAACCTAGCTGCCAGACCCAGGTCAATTACTGGTAATTGATTGAGGGTGTTTGATTTGCTTTGCAGGGTGACACTGACTGAGTGTGTGTGAAGCATAATTGAGGTCTGATGGTGCAGTTTTGATCCAAACAGTCCCAACCTCATCTCACGCTATGCGTCTGAAGTAGCTTGTCTAGAAGCTCTCATAATCCAGAACCTCTCGACGTTCTAGAACGTGTCCTAGAACCCTGCACGCGTTCTGGAACGTCTCTCCTGGAACCAGCTGGCCTTCTAGATTGCGGTCGGAATTGGACACCGTCCCTGGAATTGGAATTTGAGTCCGGCTTCATGTAACGCGGTCCGACCGTGCCTGTCGTCATCCGCAGATCAAAACGAAAAGCTTCTGTCTGCCTTGCGGAGCTTTTCTGACAGCAATCATTCGCCCGCATTACCGTCCCTAATCTCCCCTCAATCGCAGGGCGATCACAGCCTCCTCGGAGAAATCAAAGGGCCGGCGCCTGGCCGCTAAAGGCGCGGCTTTGTCGGATCGGCGGCAGATGTTTGCGGTTAGGTTGCGCTCGCCGAGATGTTTGTGGCTACGCGCTGCTGCGCGCGTGGATGAGTGTGTGTGTGTGTGTGTGTGTGTGTGTGTTTTAAGTGGCACTCAGGTGAGTGGTGCTCGCGCCTCGTGACAGGCTGCCGGAGGTAAGTGCACTGCAGCTCCGTGAAAAGCGTTTGAGGCTGGCGGTTATGTAGGGTTGTAATTACATGCAGAGCGTTATGACTCTCTGCTTCGTTGCCTGGTGCTCATTCCTCTCTCCCTCTCTCCTCTCCTCCTCTCTTTCTCCATCCTCCTCCCCCCTGCTCCTGCCACCTCCTCTTCTCTCTCCCCCCCCCCAGGTTTCCCAGGTGGGAAGGGAGCCAGAGGCGATGCAGGAGCCCCTGGCCCTGCGGGCATGAAGGGCTCCCCAGGACTGCCTGGGGTGAACGGGTCTCCAGGACTCAGGGGGCCTCCTGGACCTCCAGGGCTTGGGTCCCGAGATGGCATCCCTGGCGTGCCCGGACGAAAGGGTAGGGGTGGAGGGATGGGAACGTGCATACACACACATCCCAGCTGCACCCACTCTTGTCCCCCACAATAACAGATGAACACACACATACCGGACACACACCCCCCCACACACACACACAAACACACACATACACACTTCTGATGACATCGTGTTTTGTCTTTGCCATCGGTTGCCGTAGTAACGCAGTGACGTCACGCTCGCATCACTTCCATCCTCGTTCTGACAGGTGAAAGGGGCTTCTCTGGACTGGTTGGCTTTCCTGGAACGCCGGGGGCCCCTGGAGGCCCTGGTCGCCCCGGGGGGAAAGGGTTACCTGGGAGTCCGGGGAGGGATGGAGAACCAGGATACTTCGGAGCCAAGGGACTCAAAGGTACCGCAAAGGGACTGAGACAGAACCTGGAAAGAACCTGGACTAGACAAAACCAGGACTGGACAGTACCAGAACAGAAACAGGACAGAGGGAGGGAGAGGAAGTGTCTGAACAACTTGTGTGTGTGTGTGTGTCTCTGTTCTTGTACGTGTTGTGTCTGTGTGTGTGTGTGTGTGTGTGTGCGTGTGCACGTGTGTGTGTGTATGTGTGGGGGGTGCGATCCAGGTGAACGTGGTTACGACGGTCCCCAAGGTCCCCCCTCCCTCCCCTCCAGGGTGGAGTACCTGGAGAAGGGAGAGAACGGAGACAGCGGACCCAGCGGGCTGCCTGGCTTCACCGGACCTCGAGGTAAGCTCCAACACACACACACTACACAGCACACATGCCATTTTGGGTCAAATATGATGTCCTCCATCCTCCATTTTGTGTCCCCAGGTGACAAGGGTTTCCCAGGCCAGCCTGGCCGACAGGGTCTCCCAGGTCTCCCAGGGTTCCCTGACCAGAGCAAGGGGGCCCCAGGCCAGCCAGGCCTCCCTGGGCCCCCAGCCCCCCCGGGGTACCCTGGTATCAAGGGGGCCTCTGGAATCATAGGTTTCCCTGGAACCCCTGGACCAAGGGTTTGTCTGACGTACACACACACACACACACACATTCACACCAGGCTTAGGAAACACACATACACACGCTTATTAGCATAGCGTACACAAACAGGCCATATCACACGCACACACACACATGCTTTACATGAGACATGCACACTGTAAACATAGCAACAACAGACACGCTCATGATTTCAACCATTTTGTGTCTGTAGGGTGATGACGGAGGGCCTGGTTTCCCTGGTAACCCTGGAGCTTCTGGTCAGCCTGGATTCAAAGGTAAGCGACCTCTAGGGTCTCGCAGTTTCACTTCCGGGTCAAACCCACCCTCTCTGTGGTCTCTTCTCATTGGTCATCCTTCCTCCGCTTCTTATGAGTTCCTTCCTGAGTCAATTTCAACAGTCCCTAAATCTCTTCCCGCGTGTTTGATAAGTAGGAGTAAATTTGACGTCTGCACTACCCAGGTGCTCCTGCCCGGAGCAAATGGTGCCAGCCAGGCCGGGACAAAATACCGGGGGGCCTACCGCAGGTTAAGGCTCAGCCATCCGTGGGCCATGGTGCCTGCCAGAAAACCCCTCCCTCAGTCCTTTTGCAACGCACAAAAAAACCCCACCAAAGCTGTAACGTTGCTTTCCAAAGTTGCCGTACGGATGCTGAAACGGGATTGGTTGGTTTGTGTGCTTAAAAGTCCTGTTTTACTACTGTGTGACCCGTGAATGGCTGGCAACTTTCAGCGTGGCTCGTTCTAACCCTGTGATGGGGCAGCCGTGGGGGGTCGGGAGCGAACGGCGTATGTTTGACCCAAGGAGGCCCATGTGCATGGAACCCGCACTACTGATGACCTTGCAACCGGTTGGAACACCAGTGAGAACCGTGGGAAAGGCCAGGAAGGTACAGGGGTGAGGAATGGGTACATCACACACTCATACACCACACACTCATAGCACATCTCTCACTCTCTTTCACACACCAACACACAAACACACACTCTCTCACACACACACACACACACTCACACACTCACACACACAAAACTCCACCCACACAGCACCACACTCACACCACTCACACACTGGGGGCAGCCCTGGACACAGGTCGGAGTAAGGAATGGCACACACACACACCACTCTCACTCAACCCTCCCTCCCCTTCCTTTTAGCTTCACCTAACCACCTACAACCACTCTACCTACCTTCCTCCTCTCTCCTCGGTCCCTCCCTCCCTCCCTCCACCCGCCTCTCCTTCCTTCTTCGTCCCGTAATACCTTCACTCAAGGCCACTTCTTTCTTTCCTTCCTTCCTACCTTCCCTCCCTCCCTCCGCCCCTCCCACTCACTCACTCACCCTCCTTCCCTCCCTCCCCCCCTACTGCCCCTCACAGGCACTCCTGGTTTCCCTGGCCTGAAGGGCCTGGATGGTTACCCAGGAGGCAGGGGTCTGGACGGGCCTGGAGGTCAACCTGGAGGCCCTGGGACCCCCGGAGACAAAGGTGAGATTCTCGTACTCTCAAACACACAGTATCTCAACCACACACACACACCGAATCACACGACCCCCCTGACACACACACACAAACTACTTCTTCTGTGGTTGCAGGTCTACCTGGCTCTCCTGGCCTGGATGGGCTCAATGGTCTGGGAGGACCTAAAGGACCACCTGGCAACCCAGGTCAGCATCCTTATTGGTTGATTGATTCATTTGGTTTGGAATATTGGCTGCTATTGGCTAGCTAACTGGTGGTCAGGCCATAGTGGAACCATCGGGATTCTAGAACGCGTGCGTGTGCGTGTGTGTGTGTGCTGTGTGTGTGTGTGCTTACAGGTCAGGTGGAGGGGGGTCGTCCAGGGATCCCAGGGGCGAACGGGCTGAAGGGGGAGAGAGGATCCTCCTACCCTGGACAGCCTGGCTTCCCCGGGGTCAAAGGAGAGAGGGGCGTGCAAGGTAGCGTCACAAAGTGCCATCTGTCAACCTTTAGCACTGCTGGATTATAACAAGTGTGGAATGGGGTTCAAATGTGTGTCTGTGTTTGTGTGTGTGTGTGTGTGTCTCTCTGTGTGTGTATGTGTGCCTGTGTGTGTATGTGTGTGTCTGTGTGTTTCTGTGTGTCTGTGTGTGTCTGTCTGTCTGTGTGTGTGCGTGTCTGTGTGTGTCTCAGGTGGCCCTGGGCAGACAGGGTTTCCTGGTCTCCCTGGCCCTCGAGGAGAAACAGTTGGCTCTGATATCCCCGGCCCTCTTGGGAACCCTGGTCTTCCTGGTCTGGATGGAGAGCAAGGTAATCACATGCACACTGTCTCTCCTTATCTCCACCTCTCTTCTTCCATCTCTCCTTCTCTATCTCTCCCTCTCCTGCTATCTCTCCCTCTGTTACTCTCTCTCTTCTTCCATATCTCCTTCTCTATCCCTCCTCCTCTCCTCCTCACCTCTCCTCCTCCTCTCCTCTCCAGGTTTCCGCGGACCTCCAGGCCAACCAGGACCGCCCGGCCCTGGTACGGCCCAGGGAGACAGAGGTGACCCTGGGCTTCCAGGCTTCCCCGGCACCCCTGGGAGGAAGGGAGACTCTGGAACTCCCGGAGGCCCAGGACTGAACGGAAACGCAGGGTTGAAAGGTCAGCCCACCACCCTCCATTCCAGTCTGCAGATTAGCAAGATCGGACTTTTTATTTGTTTTATATTTTTTTTAAAACATTAAATACATTTGTATTTGAAAACAAAACCTACACTAGTAACCTTAAGGCTTTTCAAACATAACTGTATTTGTAGAAAAAGAATCAGAAGGTTTTAGGTTTCTGTTCTGGAACGTTGGCGTTCTAAAGTGTGATGGGATTCCGTGGTTGGTCTGATGGGCTGTGCGGTGGTTGTGCTTCCCCAGGCCAGAGAGGTGATGCTGGGTACAGCGGAATCCCAGGAGGCCCTGGGTATCGTGGAGACCCTGGATACTTTGGAGGCAACGGGCCCAAGGGTTTTAGAGGTGAGCGTGTTGGAGATTTCAGTCTTTTTGTAGGTTAGTGAAGATTGACAAAAGGATTCATCTCTCGTCCAAATTCTTTCCCTCCTCTTCCTTCTCCACCCTCTTCTTCCTCCTCCATCCTCCTCCACCCTCCTCTTCCTCCTCCTCCTCTTCCTCCATCCTCCTCTACCTTCCTCGTCCTCCTCCACCCTCCTCTTCCTCCTCCACCCTCCTTATCCTCCACCCTCCTCTTCCTCCTCCTCCACCCTCCTCTACTTGCTCCATCCTCCTCTTCTTCCTCCACCCTCCTCTTCCTCCTCCATCCTCCTCCACCCTCCTCTTCCTCCTCCACCCTCCTCCACCCTCCTCTTCCTCCTGCATCCTCCTCTTCCTCCCCCCTCCTCCCCTCCAGGTCCTCCGGGGCGTAAGGGCCTCCCTGGCATCAGCCTCCCACCCAGGGACTACACGAAGCCCTTTGGGGACCAGGGCATCCCAGGCCAGAAAGGACTTCCAGGAGTCCCTGGAGAACCGGGCCAGCCTGGCCTACCAGGGAGAGGAGGTCAGAACCACACACACACAAACACATACACACACATACGCACACGCACACACACACATACACACACGCACACACACACACCGTTACATCCCTAACTGACCAGAAAGCATTGAAAGTCTTAAGCTGTCTCCCCTGTGTGAAACATAACCATTCTTGCCTGTGTGTGTGTGTGTGTGTGTGTGCGTGTGTGTGTGCGTGTGTGTGTGTGTGTGTGCGTGTGTGTGTGTGTGCTCCAGGTCCTAAGGGCAGGCCCGGCAGCGCAGGGAAGCTGGGGAGGGGAGGTTCTTCTGGGCTGAACGGACCAGTGGGAGATCCTGGACCTCCTGGGTTCCCTGGACCCCTCGGACTGCAAGGTGTTTTGCTTCTGGTGGCCGTCTGTATGCGTCACAGTCCTCGCCGCCAATCGGCGCTCCCACACCCTACATCCTCGGTCGTCACCTCCCCCAACCCCACCCACCCCCCACCTCCCCTCAGGTGAGTCCGGTTCTCCCGGTCTCCCGGGGCCCCCTGGCAGCGTGGGTCGCAGTAGCAGCATCGGCTACACCCTGGTGAAGCACAGCCAGACCAGCCAGGTGCCAATGTGTCCCCAGGGCATGGCTCAGCTCTGGGAGGGATACAGCCTGCTCTACGTGGAGGGCCAGGAGAAGGCCCACAACCAGGACCTGGGTAAGGCTGGCCCACACAAACACACAACTACACAACACGTACACACCCTCACACACGTGACACACCGCCACACACGTACACACACGTACACACACATACACACTAAGGGTGTAACAATATATTGTGGAACCTTCCCTCCTTTCTCTTCTTATATCTTTCCTTCTCCTCGCTACTACTCCCTATTGCCCCTTCTCCTCCCCTCACCCCCCCTCCCCCTCCCCCAACCCTCCTCCGCCCCTCCCTCCCCCTCCTCCCCCAGGTCTCCGCTCCTCTCCCCGCTTCAACACCAGCCCTCCCACTGCACCCCAGCGAGATCTGCTACTACGCCTCCCGCAACGACAAGTCCTATTGGCTGTCCACCACGGCGCCCATCCCCATGATGCCGGTGGCGGAGGAAGACATCCGGCCGTACATCAGCCGCTGCTCGGTGTGCGAGGCACCGTCGCAGGCCGTGGCAGTGCACTCTCAGGACCAGACCATCCCCATGTGCCCGGCGGGCTGGAGGAGCCTGTGGATAGGACACTCCTTCCTCATGGTGAGCTACGGCCTCATGGGAAATGTAGTTCTGCCAGGATGCCTTTTTTGGGGGGTTTTCATATCATGATTTTTGAGATTGATGTTTCCTCTCTTCTATTCTCTGCTATACTCCTTCCCCCCCTTCCCCTCCTCTCCCCCACTCGCTATCTTCCTCCCCCATCCCCCCCCTCCTCTCCTCCATCCCCTCCTCCTCTTCACTGCTTTTCATCAGAGTTTTCATTTCTCCCCTTGTCTCCCTCCGTCTCCCCCTCCATCCCCCCCTTCCCCCCCTCCCTCTCTTTCTTTCCCCCTTTCTCTTTTCATCTCTTTCTTTTTTCTCCTCCCCCTCCTCCCCCCTCCCCTCTGTACATTCCTACTTCCCCCTTCCCTCCTCCCCCCACTCCCCTCATTCTCCCCCCTTCCCCTCCTCTCCCCCGCTCCCTATATTTCCTCTCCCCCCCCCTCCCCTCCCCCCCCCCCGCACACACTGCGGGGCGAGGCGGCGGGTCAGTCCCTGGTCTCCCCCGGCTCCTGCCTGGAGGACTTCCGGGCCACGCCTTTCATCGAGTGCAACGGCGCCAAAGGCACGTGCCACTACTTTGCCAACAAGTACAGCTTCTGGCTGACCACTGTGGACCCCCAGCAGCAGTTTGAGCATTCCCCCAACCCCGACACCCTGAAGGGTGGCCTGGAGAGGTCCAGGGTCAGTCGCTGTCAGGTCTGCAGCAAGATCCTGTGAGGCCTGGAGGGAGGAGAGGAGGAGGAAGAGGAGAAGGAGGAGGAGGAAGAGGAGGAGGAGGTGTGAGAGACTGGTGCATCGACAGAGCAGATGGTACGCTTTGGAGAGATGAGGGGAGAGAGAGGGATGATGAGGCGATAGGAAATAAGAAACCAATGACTGAATATACGCCCCTCTCCGTGTCTTGGGCTAGGCTGAAGCTCTGGGATGGCAGAGAGTTGTGGAGGGAAAGACAGGGGAGGGGTGAGGGTTGGATTGTTTAACACTAGATTCTCATTGACAGTGGTGCTATTACCTTGGTTTGTTGTTGTTCCGTGTCTCCGTTTTTCTTTTCTTTCTTTTTTTTTTTTTCTTTTTTTCTTTTTGGATTTGCTTATGATTTCTTTTCATTTTTCGTTATGAATGATTGCTTCTGGCTATCTCTGGGAATGAGTACCCCAACCCTATCCCTACCCTAACCCAACCCTAACCCCTACCCTAACCCCTACCCTAATCCCTACCCTAACCCCTACCCTAATCCCTACCCTAACCCCTACCCTAACCCCTACCCTAATCCAATCCTAACCCCTACCCTAACCCTACCCTAACCCCTACCCTAATCCAACCCCAACCCTAACCCCTACCCTAACCCTACCCTAACCCCTACCCTAACCCCTACCCTAACTCTACGCCTAAGCGTTACCTAACCCTACCTACCTACCCTAACCCTTTACCTAACGGCTACCCTCAGACAGGTACCATACCGACTTTGGCGACTGAGTCAGCCCCTTATATGTACAGACCCTAGAAGAGTGTCCTGTAGAGAAATGCGAACGGTTCTCTTGGAAACCGTTGGTTCGCTCAGATATTTTTCCTCAAGACGAAATACCACATTTCACTCGCAGGTGGTCTCTGAAAAACATTACGCACTCTAAACGCCGCGGTATTCTGTGGCCGATGGGGGTTGTGGTGATGGTTTTTGGGGGGTCAAGCTAAGCCTGTGGCTCACAGGTGGTCGAAACGCTGACCCCCTCTGTCGTTCGCCTGCGTGCCATGACTCCCTGGGCTCTGCGCGACGCCCTCGCGGGCGCGAAAGGCGAAAGCCAATCTTTCGTAAGGGGGTAAGGTCACCACCCAGACGAGACCGTAGATCCGCCCATCGAAACGGGTCTGCTGAGGCATTGTAGCAGCGGACGGACTTCTGACGGATTGGGATGAGGTGTTGCACTGACGCGGACTGTCCGCATAGGTGAGAGCTGAGCCTCTCCAGACCTCTATTAAAGCGCTCACACTGGCCACAATCTATAACCCCCACACCACTCCCAACCCCCCACACACACACACACACATTTTTACTTAGTCACTGTAGCAACGGCATGCAAACCTGGCAGGGCTTGCTGACTGTCAATCAAGCGCACACGCATACCCACACGCACTCGTACCGTCAAGGACCTACCTACTGGTTGATCTCTGAGGCCCAACGGAGTGACCGGCACTCTGGAACACTCAAGAAGACGCAGAGCGTTCTAGAACACTCTAGAAGACGCAGAGCGTTCTAGAACACTCTAGAAGACGCAGAGCGTTCTAGAACGCCGAGAGCTTCTTGGTGTCCGGGCTCGCTGACAAATCTCCACTTCCTCATCCCCAGTTAAGTACCTGTTGTGACCAAAATGTGGGTTTTCCAAAGCTGGGGGAAGACTTGTGGGGTATGTTTCCATTACACGCGTAAAGCACAAGATTCGACAGCGTATGCTGTGCGTCAATTGTGAAGTGAGTACCGCATCCACCACACCACACTGTGCAGAACGAAGTCTATGTACTCTCATGTACGAGTCAATAGCTATCGACTGAGACGATCACGACACATATGTCATCTATCACACACGACGCTAGTGGTATAGAGAATTGCTGTACAGTCACCGTTAAGACCTCTGTGATGTCACTGGGAACTTACGGTAATCGGGCTTCCAGGGTATACATCCGCCGTTCTGTCAGGCCGTTCACGCAAGAAGAGATGATGTGACTCGCCTACAAGTATACCGTAGCGGCTAGAGAGCGCTCGTTTGAGGTCAAGTGATGTGTGTGTAATCAGGACCGGTTAGCCTTTTAGGGGAGGTTAACACCGGGTGTCTCTTGTTTATACGCGCTGCTATCTATGAACACTAATGAGAGAGAGCGCGCAGTAGGCGAACGGAGAGGGTAAGTTCTTATCTGGATACGATACGTCAGGTAGTGCGTTTCTGAATTCTGCTGACAGCAACTCAAGTACATTTTTGTGAGTTCTTCTGGGATATAGTTAGGATACGCTTTCAGTCGTGTCTCACGTCTACTCGCAGCGGTCCGGCCTTCTTGCTGTCTTGGTAAGATAATAGTAGCGGGGAGGTTTAGTTGTGGACTGCTTGTTATTGGGGTTGTCGCCTCCACCGCGTGTATGCGTTGTAATGGGGTTGATAGGCTAGCGGAGACAGTGGAGGATAACGACTGGTTTAAGCTTGTCGGATGGCGGGGTGGTAGGGGGAGGGAGGAGAGAGGCAGGGAGGGAGGAGGGTAGGGGTACGGGGATGGACTGCCATACATGGCCTTAGACAAGTCGTGAAATGTATTGCGATACCAGCGACTGCATTCTATTACCACACTCAAGGAAAGACTAGAGGTCCGAGCACATGACCGCACGGTTTGGATTATGGAGAGAGAGAAGAAACATTTGGAGAGATGATATTAAGGGGAAGGGGGGGTGGCAGGGAAGGGGGGGGGGATCGAAGGGGGGGGTGGAGGGAAGGAGGGAGGGAGAGAGAGAAAGTAGAGAGGAAAGTAAGAGATGGAGGATCTTAGACTCTTAACGCATCATGAGGTAACGGAATGCCACATGGGCAAGCAGGAAGAAAGATGAGCGATAGAATAGACAAAAAATCAAGAGAACAGAATATCAAGTATTCTGGGACATTCAAATAGGCTTAGGCATTAATACTGGTTGGAAGTCAAGGGTGCCCGCTAGCGTAGAATTGAAACGATTAAATATAGACGACTCAAGTCACACAGAGTAGAGAGCGTTAACCCTCATACGATAGTGAACATGTGAAACTGTCGATTTTTCCGATGTTACAGAACCGGTCAAGTGGAGTGGTACTCAGGAATCCTCGGTAGAACGTAAACTGCTATTTGTCAGAATAAAGGATTAGTATGTCGTGATAGCAGAGGCGCGAAGTAGTATGTTGGATATGAGCGAGATGTTGATGTGGACCAATCTGCTAATCTAGTTTGTGTGATAATGGAAGAATTTCTTTCCGTAGAGAAACAATTATATTCCGATTGTAGATTGCTGTGCTGGATTAACTGACGAGAGAACATTAAAGTTGAATATTTAGGTGATTTTGTTGCCTCCTTCATCCGTCACCTTACAGCAGTTATGACGACAGAATTGCATTTCACGTCAAACTTTGTCGGTAGTACATAAATAATTGTAAACTTTAATATTAGTCATCGGGCCTTCTACTAGTTGCGTGGGACAGATATGAGAAACAGAACAGACGTCTCGGCAAATCACGGATATCACAGTGCCGTAATATAACGCGATGACGTAGGTAGTGCGTCGAAGACGTCCCAGCTGACCGCATCACAACAACATCGTCTTCTGGATAGCGGATTCATATTTTTCATCTTAATTGGGAAACATCAACAGGTAAGGATTATTTGCAGAATGCACGAGTGCTTTTAAGGGTCATCTCTCGAGGTTTGCAATGCAATATGTCATTGTAAGTGCTTGTGACAGGCTAAATAGGTAGACTAGCTACGCCTGTTGTGTTGCCAGCAAGCTAGTGCTAGCTAGCTAGCTAGCTGCGTAGTCAAGCTACCAAAACTCAGCTTTAGAGCTTGTCTGTATAATTGAACTGTTCGTATTATTTAACGTTAGTAGATGGCAGTTATGCGGCGTTGACTGTCGTAGCGTCTGTTCAGTTCGTGCACCTTCGTGCACGCCAGTGGTAGTCTCACTCGGCAGCTTGTCTTGGGCCTAACTTGTAGTATTCTACGTTTTCAATTCAACAAAAGATCAATGTTGATGAAAGCACGCAGTCTGTCTTGTTGTCCGGTCTGAGGATGAGTAGCTCGCCGGTCGAAGAGCAATCCTACTACTTAACCTTTTAACACCGGTAACGACTTGGGTACAATGGGTATTAACTTTTTGTCTAAGAAAATGTCCGGTTGATCCACGACATGACAACAATGCAAGTTGGCCTGACACTACATTTACGGTCTAACAAATTGAAGCAGTGTCTCCTGACAGCATTATACACTCTAGTACTCATTATACCAGGGGTCTCCAATCCTGGTCGGTCTGAGGGCCCTGTTCCTGAGGTTTCCCGCCAGTGTTTCCGCCAGCACACCTGATTTATGAATGGGCCGTCCAAGCTCTGTGGCGCTTCGTAAGACCCTTTATTGGGACTTCAGGCTGTGCTGGAGCGGGGAAACACTGAAAACCTTCAAGACATCGGCCCTCAAGGACCAGGATCGGAGACCCCTGCACTCTATGGGACGCTCTCTTACCCTCATTTTATACTCTCTTCTCCACCCCCTCTCCTCCGTCTCTTTCACTCCCTCTTTCCCTCCCTCCCTTCCCTCCCCTCTCCCTCCGATGGGGGCATGGAGGTTCGTTAACGAGACAGTCCTCTACACCACACAGTACTACCCTGTGTTCCTGAACATCAGCAACACACCACACAGTACTACCCTGTGTTCCTGAACATCAGCAACACACCACACAGTACTACCCTGTGTTCCTGAACATCAGCAACTCGGCTGTTTCTTGACAGGAGCCAGGGCCTGGTGGGGAAGAGCTTGGGTATTTTTCGCACCGCTACCTCGCCTTACCCCTCCGTCCCTCGCAGGTCACGCGGCATGGAAGTTTTCCGACGACATACCCATCCTCAGCTTCTTCTGTTGCCTATGTGTTCAGTCACGGAACTCGTCTCGTACCAGATTTGCCCCTGCTGCAGGCTTGTATCGACGGGCGACGTTTTTTACGTTCTGGGCCATGCGGCTGCTTGTCTGGAAGACGGTGGGTCGGTGGACCAACATCCGGGATGCGTCAGGGGTAGGAAGGTGGCTACGTCAGGCACATGTGACCGCGCCCGCGGTTGGTCCTTCTGTCCAGGCAGGCTTAGCTGTGTGATGGTCAACAGAGGGGGTGGCGTGGACATCTGCCGCCTGCTGCACAAGTTCGGAGCCGACCTCCTGGCCACTGATTACCAGGGCAACACGGCGCTGCACCTGTGCGGCCACGTGGACACCATCCAGTTCCTGGTGTCCAACGGGCTGAAGATAGACATCTGGTGAGGGAGAGGAGGGAGAGAGGGGGAGGGAAAGGTAGAGGGGTAGGGAGAGGGAGAGAGGGGGAGGGAGAGGAGGGAGAGAGGGGGAGGGAAAGGGAGAGGGGTAGGGAGAGGGGTAATGTTTGGATCCAGACTCCTAGGTTTTTAATGGGCGCGTCTCCATCTTCCCAATGAACTACAAGCACCAAATCTCGTCCGTGCTGTTTTGTTACAAGCTCTCGCAGGGGTCTAGCATCATACGTTCAAGTTCAAGTTTATTTATGAAGCACGTTTTAAAACAACGTGCGTTGTACCAAAGTGCTGTACGATATTACACCAAGATATAAAAAGATAATAAAACGAATACATAGGATAACATATAAAACATGCAGGGTAAAACCTTAAACCACACAAAATGCCTCATAAAATTCAGGCGACACCGTAGGCTAAAGAAAATAAATGAGTCTACGTTCACCGCTGCAAACGACGGTAAGCGTAGGCAGACTGTTCAGGGTATTCATAGGTCTACCTTTCTAGAATCTAAACCTTTCACGTGCAGCCAGGCTTGACGCGAGTCCGTGTGCATCTGTGTGTATCTGTGTACGTGTGTGTGTATCTGTGTGTACGTGTGTGTATCTGTGTGTACGTGTGTGTACGTGTGTGTACGTGTGTGTACGTGTGTGTGTATCTGTGTGTACGTGTGTGTATCTGTGTGTACGTGTGTGTATCTGTGTGTATCTGTGTGTACGTGTGTGTATCTGTGTGTACGTGTGTGTTAACTTGTTTACCATCTTCAGTAACCATAACGGGTCGACGCCCCTGGTGCTGGCCAAGAGGCGAGGCGTGAACAAGGACGCCATTCGCCTGCTGGAGGGGCTGGAGGAGCAGGAACTGAAGGGCTTCAACAGAGGCGCCCACTCCAAACTGGAGACCATGCAGATGGCCGAGAGCGAGAGGTGAGGGGGAGGGAGGGAGGGAGGAAGAGGAGAGGAGGGGTGGGGGAGAGGATGTGCGTAGGGGGTAGAACGCAGGAGGTGAGGGGGTGTGTTGAACAGAAGAGGAGCGGGGGTGATTTCTGACAAGGCTCGTGACATCTCCCCTGCCGTCCTCCTCCCTCCCTCCCCCCTCCTCCTCCTCCCCCACCACCCCTCTCCCCTCCTCGCTCTCCTCCCCTTCCAGTGCCATGGAGAGCCACTCCCTGCTGAACCCCAGCCTGCAGAACAGCGAGGGCGTGCTGTCCAGCTTCAGGACCACGTGGCAGGAGTTTGTGGAGGACCTGGGCTTCTGGAGGGTGCTGCTACTGCTGGTGGTCATCGCCCTGCTCTCCCTCGGCATCGCCTACTACGTCAGCGGGGTGCTGCCCTTCTCCGCCAGCCAGCTGGAGCTGGTGCACTGAGGGAGGGAGGAGAGGGAGGGAGGAGAGGGAGGGAGAAGAGGGGAGGAAGGGAGGGAACAGAAGAGAGGGTGGGGTTATGGTATTAGACCAGAGTTTTGGTCTGTGTGCTGGCGAGCTGCCATGGCTTCTCCAGCGGGTGGAGAGGGTGGAGACAGGGACTCAAGATTGTTTGAGGAGGTGGATGATAGTGAGGAGGTTAGAGGATGACATTGCATTTATACGCACACTCTCTCTCTCACACACACACACTACATGTCTCTCTCTCTCACACACACACACACTCTCTCTCTCTCACACACACACACACACACACTACATGTCTCTCTCTCTCACACACACACACTCTCTCTCTCACACACACACAGACACACACACTACATGTCTCTCTCACACACACACACACACACACACACACACTACATGTCTCTCTCACACACACACACTGTATTTTGCATATGTCTCTCACACACACACACACACACACACACGGTGTTCACTTACTTGCGTTGTCCCTCACACTAATTTCCTCTTCAGTGCAAAAAGACATTCACACACTAACAGCATAATATCCGTATATGGCTCCCTCCTGTGTTACCCAGTAAATATCCCTTTAACATAACCCAGCTTTCTTATGTTCGTCTCCCTTTCCCCGCTCCATGGCCGGTTCTGAATAATGACGTACAGAGACCGGTTGTTCAGGGACCGTAGCTATTTCCTGTTCTCTGATGTGGGCGGGGCACACGCAGCCCAACCGCCATCTTACAAACCTGTTCCAGAAGCGCCAGAAAGGGACACCAGAGTCGATTCACAAGCACGGCCTACTGTAGTAGTCCGATTCATTCCAGTTCATTCCGGTTTCTTCGTTTGTCTTCTAGCAATCTCTGTCTTAAATCAGGCTCCTGTTATTTACCCCCGGTGCTGGTCCGGTACAAGCTGAATATCGCTCAACCGTAGCTTTTCAAATACGATGAAATACAATTTGTCAAATTGAATTGGATCGCTTTGTTGAAACAATGTATCGTGGTATTAGTTTGAGGGCGGGATTAGAATGTTTATGCGACCGACACCTGCCCTAACGGTTGGGTCTTAGTTTGCTTTGTTCGTCAAGGTTGCTATAGTTACAGAATAATATCCGATGAGTCGTCAAGCAAATATCTCTGTTATCCCCTTTCCCTTGAGGAAATGCCTTTACTGTCTCCTAAATAACCCTCCAGTAACTCTCCTAAGTGTTTGCATCAACATCAACTCAGACTGTAATAACGTTTCATCTTGAATCTTACGATATAAACAGCAAATGAACAGTTTGTGTGCGCGTGTCTGTAGGGGAGGGGGGGGATGGTGTGTTCCCAGTCTGTTGTATCAGGAGCCACTGGGGAGGGAAAATATGAGCTGTCTCTCTCGCTGTCATGTCCATGGTGAGCTGTGTCTGTGTCTGCAAGGCAGTCCTCTCCTGTCCCTTTTAAGAGACAGTTTATTTTTTTTGCTTTATGGACTCAAGACTTCATGTGTTCTGTTGTATTTAGTTGACTAGAGTTGTACTTCCTGTAATATCATGTTACGTAAACCAATGGATTTGTCTGTTTGGCCTTCTAGCCCCTGTTGCTTCAGTGAATGTTGAAAAATAACATGGGACATTGACATTTTCTGTCCAAATGAAATAAATCATGTTGTATTCTGATTGATCAGTTCTCGCGCCTGCTTTGGCCCGTTTGCGTCCTTAAAAACGTGGCGAAACGGAAGCCGTTTAGACGCTTGTCCTTCATCAGAGTTCCCTACATCAAGAAGGATCTTTATAACAGTCACGGTAAGGCGCGCGTTTACCCATGTAACTCGTGCACTTTTACAAACGGTCATCGCACTCGTTGACTTCAGTTCAGCTAGCGTGACCCTTAACCCTTCTGTTAGACACCAATGGTAATGCATCCGTTGTCATTATTGAGAAAGGAAAAGGCGTCACTTCAAGTTCATCCTGATTTTAAAGTCAAATCCAAAACGGATGTTAAAAAGATACGACGTTACTTGTGAATCCGTTTTATTCGCTGTGCAAGAAATACAAGCACAGAATGTACTATGGCAGAAAAAAGCAAAACATAGAACATGCATGGATAACACAAGTAGAATAGATAGTAAATATATTCCAGTTGGTCAACCTTTGAAACTGGATTATAAATGACATCTGGATCTGGAGAAGGGCCCTCAGGTGCTTTACAGTATAAAACACTTCTGGGAGGAGGACTTTTAAAAAGTGCTACAAATTGAGTGTCTGTCCATCGAATCTGGATAAAATTCCCTCAAGGAGAACTGAAATGGGAGATGATGCTCATCGTCTTTGAGTATGTGATACCTTCCTTGATATTGCTGGTGAAAAAGGGTTATATTCACCCATGTGTTCTCCTCAGGGGTCAGAATAACCAGAAACTATGTTTAATGCACACACACAATGAGACATTTAGATGGTATCTGCTTGATTGAACTCATATAAAACTAAGTATTGCTGATTTGTGTGCAGTATGGCTGCACATTTCAGTGCCCAAAAGGGTACAGGGGGTAGGGGGGGGGGTAGAAAAATGTACCTGTTTTATTTCAGGGTTGAAGGTGGGGCCTTTTTTACCCTTAGGACAGGGTGAGTTGCAAAATACGAAGAGAGCACGAGGATTAATAAGTGATTTGTGAGACCAGAACTACTAGAGAATCTATCTAGCTACGCAGCAAGTCATTTTGTTCATTCATTTTGCGCTTGGACCAATCGGCATCTTCTAAGGACGTCCAGGCAGCCGGGGCTGAAGCTGAGGTTAAACCTCGATGACTTAGCCAATCGGCTGTCAAGGGTTCTTCTGGACGAGCTGGCTTTCATCCCCCAGTGTGATGAACTCTGATCTGTCTGGAGGTTCTGTCTGGAGGTTCTGTCTGGAGGCACAGTCTGGAGGTTCTGTCTGGAGGCACTGTCTGGAGGCATTGTCTGGAGGTTCTGTCTGGAGGCTCTGTCTGGAGGCTCTGTCTGGAGGCTCTGTCTGGAGGTTCTGTCTGGAGGCACTGTCTGGAGGCACTGTCTGGAGGCACAGTCTGGAGGTTCTGTCTGGAGGCACTGTCTGGAGGCATTGTCTGGAGGTTCTGTCTGGAGGCATTGTCTGGAGGCATTGTCTGGAGGTTCTGTCTGGAGGCATTGTCTGGAGGCATTCTCTGGAGGTTCTGTCTGAAGGTTCTGCCTTGTCGGAAGAGGTCATTTGGAAGTGTGGCGACTGATCGGAAGACGGAATGATCAGTTGCACAGAACTGTAGTTTCCCCTTCCAGATAGTTTCCCCCTACAGTCCCCCCCTCCAGGGGGACACTGGTCAGGATTTTGATCTTCAAGGCTCTGCTCTTTAGAGAGAGGCACATCCTGGGGTTCAGAGTTTCTGCGGCACATGGCTGATAATCTATCCTTGAAAATACATATATATCTTCGTACAAAGATCATATTGAAAACACAGCTGAGGACTAGACAAAACAATAACACATGCACGGTGGTCCAGCTAGGGCTGTGTTCTGGCCTTATTGGCTTCCCGATCTGAAGACTAATAGCATCCCTCTGCAAGAGGTGTTCTTTGCCATCATGTATTCCGGTAACCTCGATAACATATGTCTCCTGGTCAGCGTGCGTTACGTTTGAGATGGTCAAGGTAAAGTGTCCACTGGGGTCATAGTCTATCTTGAATACCGGTTCCTGGCGCCCAGTACCTGCAATACAATATCAAAACTGTCAGACTACACGTGTTGCAGTGGTGTAGTCTACGTGATACGCAGGTATACGCCGTATACCCACTTAAAAAAGCGCGAGGATACGTAAAGACATCGTTTTGTGACAGAACCTTAACACATTCATTCATAAATTCTGACGTCACCTTCATTGATTGACATGTTGATAACATAAGAAGTCTTTCATAATGTTTTGTTACATATAGAGGGTGGAGAAAATCACAGTACACTCACTACAAAAAGGTAGACTACACCACTGGCGAGTCGGAGTCAAATATAGCCCACTAATTTATGTATACTCGGACACTTAAGATAGATTCAGTCATACCTGAAGTCTTCTGTGTTCTGACATCTTCAAGAGAGCCATCGACTAGCTTTTTTATGTTCGCTGTGATGTTCGTCGGTCCCCTTGTACATAAGCAGAACTCATGTACCACGTTTCCTCCCTCTACCGCATCGATCTTGATAGGGAAGAATATGAACAACTTGATCTCTTCTGTGGGTGTATTGTTACACTCCAGTGAATAAACACCTTCGTCGTTGCATTCTGCCTCCAACACCTTTACGACAGATCCGTTTATTTGTATCCTGCCCAGGTCCTCTCCTGTCGCCACGCCGTTTTCTCCAACAAGCGTTTTCTCGATGCCTTCACCAGAAGAGCCCGTCAGTGTCTCCATGAACTTCAACACACAGTTAGGTTTTAATTGATCGGTTAACATGACCGTGTCGTTGACTAACCAATAACGTTTTAAATGTGAAGTAGATGTAACCCCGGGGAGCAAAACGGCTAAGAAAACTAACAGCGCAATAAGCATCGTAAATTAAGATGTTATCCAATGCTTGACTGTGCAATCTATTAGCGTTACTAGTTATTTAAGCTAGAGAGGTGTTAGCTAGACTATAGTTAAGACCAATAATAAAAGAAGTAAGAAAACCTTGCTGTTTTCAGAGGCAGAAATACGGCAGTAGTGTCTGTTCGGCTGGTAAAGATCCAAAAGATCGTGTCTCTCTCACCTTATTGCTAAGTCATAAGAACTCGTTGGTCCCGCCCCCGACTCACCCCCGACTCACCCCCGGACCCCCGACTCACATTCAGTAGGAAGTAGGTGATATAGCGCCCACTAATGCTACTAATGCTTCAAGAGACGGTGCATATGTCAGCTTACTGCCATTTCATCGTTACGTGACACACGTTTACTCCTGTACCCTTTTGGGCACTGAAATATACAGCAGTGCTGCACAAACATCAGCAATACTTAGTTTTATATGAGATCAATCAACGTCACCAAACCTCTCCTCATGACATCGACATTTCACATAGCTTCGCATAGTGTTGTAGTGTTTATAAAAAGTACCCTATTAAATACGATCTGTAAGATAAGCCATTTTCGAACTACATTAAAACGATCTAAATGAACGATCAAAATCCAAATAAATGTGACCGTGCAAAATGGTGCAGTCTACGAGGGGATCTAAGGGGCGGTTCAAGAGGAAAATGTACTAGCAACAAAACAGGCTTTGCCAGCAATTAAACACGCGCACACAATCACTAAAGCTCAATATTTATATAATCACTTTAACCTCAATATTCACACCAATCACGCATACTGAATCGAGAGTGAGAGAAAGAGACACCACTTCCTGTTTCTTACCCGTCTGTCTCCTCTGCTACTTGCCCACTCACACTGAACCCAAACACAGTCAATCTCGTCTGAAAGAGGAGGTGGAAAAATATAACTGCTCTATGCTCTCTATCTCCCTATCTCACTCTCTCTCTCTCACTCTCTCTCACTCTCTCTCACTCTCTCTCATACTCACTCTCTCTCTCATTATCTCCCCCTCTCTTGGTCCTTCCTTCTCCCCCAACTCCACCCAGGATATCATTCACTCCTCCCAGAAAGTTGTTATTCTGAAGAAACGAAACTAATCTGTCTTTCTTTCGCTTCCTCTCTCCACTTATATTTCTGTGTGTGAGAGAGATTGTCACTTGCTTGTCACTTGCTCTTCAGTATGGCCCAGCAGGGAGTTGTGCTAGACCAGGACCAGTTTTGCTGTTCTGTCTGTCTGCACCTCTTACAGGATCCTGTCACCCTTGCCTGCGGTCACAGTTACTGTAGCAGCTGTATCGAGGGCTGCTGGGACCAGGTTGAGCAGAAGGGAGTCTACAGCTGCCCCCATTGCAGACAGAGCTTCACTCCGAGGCCTGTTCTGAAGAGGAACAACATGCTGGCTGAGGTGGTGGAGAAGCTGAAGGAGACAGGAGGAGCACAGGCTGCCCCCTCGGAGCTGAGCAGTCCAGCTGGGCCAGGAGGGGTGACTTGTGACCTCTGCGATGGGCCCAGGAAGCAGAAAGCCCTCAAGTCCTGTCTGGTGTGCATGGTGTCCTACTGCCAGACTCACCTCCAGCCCCACTACCAGGTCCCTGGGCTGAAGAAACACAAGCTGATGGAAGCCACATCTGGACTGCAGGAGATGATCTGCTCCAGTCATGACAAGCTGCTGGAAATCTTCTGTCGGACAGACCAGCAGTGTATCTGTTATTTGTGTACGATGGATCAACACAAAGGCCATGACACAGTATCGGTCAAAGATGAGAGAGAAAAGATTCAGGTAAGACAAACAAACAACTATTTAGTGACTGATAATGAACTTTGAACTTCGAGTGTATAAGGAAGGATGTTTGCTATTGATGTAGTTTAGATTAAGATTTAGATTGTTACAAACAAACAGAAAGAGATACTTAGACAGGTTACATGACATGTATTTTTTTTATCATTAACCTAGATGATCAAATGTGTATCCATTGGAATGTTCTCACAATCTTATATGGGTCCAAAATCATTTACCCCTATAGTACATGACTGTGCTGTAACATTAACCCCTATCGTACATGACTGTGCTGTAACATTAACCCCTATAGTACATGACTGTGCTGTAACATTAACCCCTATAGTACATGACTGTGCTGTAACATTAACCCCTATAGTACATGACTGTGCTGTAACATGAAGTCTTATAGTATATAGCTGTACTGGACATTCAAGATTCCATATGTTTGCCATGACATGGTATGTTCAGTGTTGCTGTTGATGCCGTCTATGTTTTGAGAGAGATTTATGCCATTAGTATCCATTGTATTCTTATCTTATAAAAGTTCAAAGTTTAACCTCCTGCATGGTCTACATGGAGAACTACAAAATGTCAACGAGTGCTGACTCAGCAGGAAAAGCAGAAAGAGTTTACTGCATCTTTTCCACCAGAGTCCAGGACTGTAACTCCTGCTGTTGTGTTGTCATGTGTGTTGTTCTCCAGGACAAGCTGGTCCTGAGTCAGCAGGAAGTCCAGCAGAGAGTCCAGCAGAGAGAGAAGGAGCTGAAGGAAGTCCAACAGGCTGTGGAGTCTTTCAAGGTCAGCATAAGGATGTCCACTACTGTAGCTGTGCTACAGGGTGATTCCTGGATAGGACAGCTGGACTCTCTAAACTCAGAAAGACTGCTGTCACTGGAGGGACATCTTGATTTAATTATGTTTCTCTCTTTTCTGCCTTTCCCTCTCTTTTTGTCTCTCCCCCTTACTCTCACTCCCCCCCTCCCTCTTTCCACCCCCTTCTCTCTTCTCTCTCCCTCTCCTCTCCTTCTCTCCCTCTCTCCCGCTCCTCCCCCTCATCTCTCCAGAGCTCTGGCCAGGCAGCAGTGGAGGACAGTGAGAGGATCTTCACTGAGCTGATCCGCTCCATCGAGACAAGGCGCTCTGAGGTGAAGGATCTGATCCAAGCCCAGCAGAGGGCAGCAGTGAGTCAGGCTGAAGGACTGCTGGAGAGACTGGAGCAGGAGATAGCTGAGCTGAGAAAGAGAGAGGCTGAGCTGGAGAAGCTCTGCCACGCAGAAGACAACATCTACTTCCTCAAGGTAATTAGACGAACCTGCAGCTCACTTCAGAAGCTACACTCACTGTCTGCTCATCTATGTAGGATCTCTGCTCAACCTGTGTGTCTGTCCACCCGTCCTTCCTACCTGTTTCTCTTTCTTTCTATCTTTCTTTCTTTCTTCATCTCTCTTCCCCTACTCTCTCTTTCCAGAACTACCAGTCTCTCTCCAGTACCAGTGTGTCTCCAGACGTCCCCAGCGTCACTGTTCCTCCTCTTCAGTACTTCAAACATGTGACTGAGGAGGTCTCTGAGCTGAGAGACAAACTAGAGGAGCTGATCCAGAGGGAGTTCTCCGACATTTCTACCACAGGTGAGCTGCTTCGACACAGCAGGTGTGGAGGAACATCAGATGAAGCTGTGTTGACATACTTTACATGATAGGGCCAACACCGGTTACATAAGCACAGGTTTGGTATCAACTTGACTTTGATAATGAAGACTGTGTTCATTGTACTCTCTTGTTTTGGTGTGTGTGTTTGTGTGTGTATGTGTGTGTGTATGTGTGTGTGTGGTGTGTGTGTGTGTCTCCAGTCTCCACAGTGGATGTGTTCCTGCCTCCAAAGCCTAAGACCAGAGCAGATCTCTTAAAGGGTTTGTCTCTGAAGTTTCCATATCTCCACTGAGCAGTGTTGTAAACGCATAAGAACATGTATATAGATCATATATTAATATATATATACAAATTATATATACCATGTGTATGTGTATATGTCCACACATAACGCCAATGCAGGGCTTCATATACAGTACTAACAACAGAGTCTGTGTGTGTGTGTGTGTGTGTGTGTGTGTGTGTGTGTGTGTGTGTGTGTGTGTGTGTGCTGTATACAAATGTGTGTCTCCAGTTCCTACAGTGGATGTGTTCCTGCCTCCAGAGCCAAAGACCAGAGCAGACCTCTTACGATGTGAGTCTCTGAAGTGTCCAGGTCTCTCTCAACTGACACGTGTTAAAGGATGAATCTGATCCAGAACGGCAGCAGCTTGAACATGGGGACACATGAATGGACATGTTATTAACTCTGATCTGGTCTCTGCTCTGCTTCCAGATTCCTGCCATCTCACTCTGGACCCAGACACAGCACATATAAACCTCTTTCTGTCCGCGCAGAACAGGAAGGTGACACGCCTGGACCAGCCACAGAATATCCATATTCACCCTCACAACTGGGCATATGCTAATTTTGGATATTCATATCCTATACATAATCCGAAGAGATTCACCAAGAATTATCAGGTGCTGTGTAGAGAGGGTCTGTCTGGATGCTGTTACTGGGAAGTGGAGTGGAGAGGTGATCGGGTTAGCGTAGCGGTCGCGTACGACGACATCGATAGAACAGACCACAGCTCTTTTTTTGGCGACAGTCCCAAGTCCTGGAAGTTACAGTGCTCCAGCGGCGGTTACAGTTTCAAACATAACAGAGTCCAGAAGGCGGTATCAGGCCCACGGTCCTCCAGAATAGGAGTGTACCTGGATCACAAGGCAGGTACTCTGTCCTTCTACAGTGTCGTCTCTGACACAGTGAGCCTCCTCCACAGAGTCCAGACCACCTTCACCCAGCCTCTCTACCCTGGGTTTTGGCTTTCCAGCTTAGATAACAGCGCAGAGATCATCACGCTCGACTAGATTGCCTTATGGAGGCGAGATTTCCATGACATAGAATCACACACACACACATTTTCTACTGCCAGTTGGGGTCACGGGTGACTGGAGCCTAACCTAGTAACCTAACCCGGTAACTTTGGGCCATGGGCGGGGTACACCCTGGACTGGGGCCAGCAAGTTGCAGGGCTTTCGATTTCATAGAATCCTGTTCATGTTTTAGTAGGTTTATAATCCAAATTTTCTGTTCTGCAATAATTACTTTTTTTACCTTCTTGATTGTTTATGACAAATTTGCCTTGGCTTTATTAGACGATATAAATCACCGTCTACTTCCTGTCCTGCTACTTTTTTACTAAAGATATATTCTAATGTTTAAGTGCATGTTACTATCTAGACTGAAGTCTTATTACTACTGTTGTTTAAGCGATCAGGTCGCTATAGATTCTCTCCTGAGTAGAACTCTTGGCGGTGGCTGTAACGGACCACATCAATAAACGCATTTGAAAGACATAACTTGTTATTTCAACTGCAGAATACATGAGTTAATCGCATCACAACACAGATTACAACTCAATTATTATTGGATTCATCGGAATCAGATTCAGAATTGTTTTTTGTTAGCTATGCAAGATATACAAGCACAGAATTTACTGTGGCAGGGAAGTGCAAACATAGAGCTTATATGGAACAAAGAAGGTAGATCAACATATAATAAAAATCTATTATAAAATACAAATAAGATAAGTGGACACCAGTTGTACAGATGGGGTTAATATAATTATAGTAAGTGGGGTGGGGTTAATTAGTGTGAAGTCACCAGGAGCTGTTAAAAAGGAACCATTTCACTGTATTTAAATGCATACAAAAACAAATATTTAAATTTAAATTATTAATTAATTATTACTGTTCGGTATTACTGTCAGTAATTATTACTGTTGTGTAAAAGAGACATGGGCCAAAATGTTATTAAATTACACACATGTTTGGGTAAACTGTAGGCCAAACTATTCCTGATGTTATATACTCGTGACATCATCAGAAACACCAGGAAGTCCTCTTCATTGGACAATAGTGACACGGCAGAGGCGTGGATGGTCGCTTAGTTACGCCCGGGCCCAAGCCAAGGTTCAACCAATGAACAATCCCAAACTATTGAAACTGACTGACTGACAGGAGTGATGATCAATGTGTTGTTTCCTATTTTACAGCGGTTGATGTAAGGATACAGTTTGTCCTTTAATTTGCAGCCAGAGAAAGTGTAGATGTGATACATGTTGCCCACGTCGTAGAAGGAGATTTTAGATGTTTCCCTGCTCCCCAGATTCTAAGGAATGAGCCATTACCAAGCTCTGTGGAAGCTTCGTAATCACCCTATATTAGAGTCAGGTGTGCTGGAGCAGGGACACATCTAAAACCTTCAGGACAGCAGCCCTCGAGGACCAGGATTGGAGACCCCTGCTCCAGCCCATGGGAGATCCCACAGAACAAACATCATCTGTCATGAGAAAACTATGTGACACCTATCACACCACACACACACACTGAGCTAACATGCTACTCACACTTAGCTAACACACCACACACACACTAAGCTAACATGCTACACACACTGAGCTAACATGCCACGCACACTTAGCCAACACACCACACACACACTAAGCCAACACGCTACACACACTTAGCCAACACACCACACACACACTAAGCCAACACGCTACACACACTTAGCTTTTTGTTAAGACACAACTTCTACCGCTAGGTGGCACCGCAGGACTGTAAAATGTGAATCTACATTAGCGTCTGGGGTCGTTAAAAGCATAGCCTTAATGGTCACTCACACAGACACATACGTATAATCAAACAAGGATAGTGCATGCACGCAACTCAATATAGAGAAGACATCATACTCACAGACAACACATACATACATACACCATGAACAAACGCTCCACAGACAACACACAGTCACGTACACCCCTATCAGAAGTTTGGGTTAGGAATTGCGTCAACTCTGCATCTCGCAGACACATCTATCATCGTACACATCAGCGATCTTCTCTTCCATCTTCACAGACCATACATACACACTACTCTACACTCTCACTCACCACACAACATCGACACACACACACACACACACACACACACGACACACACACACACACACACGCACCACCAATTACACATAACACACCACACACACAACAGACACACACAGGAACCATACACTACACACACACACAGAACAACAGCCACACCACACATACACACAAAATACAGGTTAAATTCACGGCAAGGGACTGGGCACGTTCAATCCAGGGAATACACTATGACTGGCTTGTTGGTGCGAGTTTCACCGGACCGTGACTTTTACCCGCCGTCTTCGTCACAAACTGCGTCAGCATGAAACTCAGCACGCAGAATCGAGCGGTACAGGACAGCGGTGCTCATCTCAGAGGAGAAGCACGCACGAGACGAGACGCACGTATCAGAGAGCAATGAAGCAGGAGCACGAAGCACAGCGAGAGAGAAGAGAGCAAGAGGAGAGAGAGAGAAGAGGGACAGGAGGCAGAAGACAGAGAGGGGGCGGACCAGTAGGGAAGGGGGGAGCGGGGTGGACTGCCGACACTACAGACACAAACGCCCCACATCGAAGCACAGAACGGACATTCCATAGCGCAGTGCTAACCAGGACTAGCAGGACACCACGCAGAGCACGCGAACACCACGCAGGAAGAGGAAAGATGATAAAACCGAGGAATTCTCTGTAGCTGGACGCGCTATGCCTGTGAGTACCTTTCGTATTAGTGTAATCTTCATAGTACAGAATGTTTGTCTGCATTTGGGCCTCCTGGTCTCCTCACCGCATGGCCGGATTCTTCTTGAATCAGATTACATGATCTCACTCGCCTCCATTACTGCGTACAGGCTCGCTCACAGATTCAACATCATTATCATGATCACACGCAACACCACACACCCTTTCTTCAGGCAAAGACAAGGCTAAAGTCAGTCGCGGAGGTACCGAAAGAAACGGATTCCTGAGGGCTGAATAAGAGAGTCGTGAGCCGCTAGTTAGACTGCAAGAGGAGGAGAACTAAAAGGCGTCTCCAACCGTTTCAGCACCTTGGACAGAGCGCGGAAGCGGGCGGGAAATATGGCTCCAATGGTGGCGGAAGGAACGCAGCAGTTCGGTAAGTAAAAGCCAGCCGTGAGGTCCCAGGGTTACGAGGAGAAAGCGCCGGTGTCCCGTGTCTTTACAGCAGGTGTGAGCTTGGTCTCCCGCTGCCTCGTCCATCTGCCCGTTACACCGCTTGTCACGTTCTGATTTAATCCAAGATTTGATCGTTGTACACCATGTTAGTAATACACTAGAATGGTATTCGTGGGTTAATTAGACGCCTAACGTGCTTGTTGTTATATTAACGTGATCCGGTCCATCAGTTTGACTAGCATGGTGTTGACGCGGCACTCCCCACCTTGAAAAATTGGCGTATTATACCTGTCTGATTTGGTGGAATTAGTGTATTTAATTGTAGTTGAATTAGTTTAATTTCGTTTGGACTATTGTAAGCAGGAGTCTTTGCCCGTCTCAGAGTCTGTGGAACAGTTAGTCCCTGCTGTGTGTGTGTGTGTGTGTGTGTGTGCGTGTGTGTGTGTTTGTGTGTGTGTGTGTGTGTGTGTGTGCGTGCATGTGTGTTTTCTATTCTACTGGGCGCCCTCTCACTGTCGGAAATTTCCAGTTTCATCTCTGGAGTACTTTCTCTGCAGGAGAAGGGTGTGTGTGTGTGTGTGTGTATGAGTGTGAGTGTGTGTGTGTGTGAGTGTGTGTGAGTGTGTGTGTGTATGAGTGTGGGTGTGTGTGAGTGTGTGTGTGTGTATGAGTCTGTGTGAGTGTGTGTGTGTGTGTGTGTGTGTATGAGTGTGAGTGTGTGTGTGTGTGTGTGTATGAGTGTGTGTGTGTGTGTGTGTGTATGAGTGTGAGTGTGTGTGAGTGTGTGTGTGTGTGAGTGTGTTTGGGGAGGAGCGAGAGGGAGAAGAGAGAGAGAGAGAGAGAGGGTGGGAGGCAGGCTTTCCTAGGCCTAACGGGAGATAACAGAACCTGCCTTCGTGTCAGGCTACTTCAGGATAGCGAGAGACCGTTAGATCCGTAGATCACACACAACGCACACTGGCACACCCAGGCACATTCCTTCCAGCCTGAACCCAGCCGGACTCATCAGTAGCGATCTCAGAGCTACAGATCATTTCCATGTATTTCTCTGAGAACGTGAAGACAGAGAGCGCAGCTCGCTGCAAACAGACGTTCGTCCCCGTTTCACCTGGAACATTCCGGACCCTCGTCTGGATGTGTCGACGTTTGGCAGGGCGCTCGGTCGGTCGCCAAGCGCTTAGTCAGAGCAACATCAGCGTTTCTCATGACTCATCAGATGCCGTTAACGATGTGGGTGGTGCCCATCCTTGGCTCCACCCCTCTATGCTACCCGAGCCTTGCCTCCACCCCTCTGTGCTGCCCTAGCCTTGCCTCCACCCCTCTGTGCTACCCGAGCCTTGCCTCCACCCCTCTGTGCTGCCCTAGCCTTGCCTCCACCCCTCTGTGTGGCCCTGTCCTCGCCTCCACCCCTCTGTGCAGTCGCTGGGAGTAATGTCATCCCCTTGCGTGTATGGTATATGATCCAAAATTATGTTTGGCAGTCCTGAGATTTGATCAGTAGACGGCAGAACAGCACATTTTAACCTGTAGCCTGTTGATCTTCTATCGAATGCTGTAACACACAGAGCGACACCCTGTCTGCCTGTTTACCTGTCTGCATGTCTGCCTGCCTGTGTGTCTGCATGTCTGCCTGTTTACCTGTCTGCATGTCTGCCTGCCTGTGTGTCTGTGTCTGCCTGTTTACCTGTCTGCATGTCTGCCTGCCTGTGTGTCTGTGTCTGCCAGCCTGTCTGTTTGTTCGTCTGTTGTCAAACAACAAAACTGTGACGCAGCTGGACAACGGCTCACACACACACAGCTGTCATCAGAACTACAATAGAACCACCAAAGAACTACAATAGAACCACTTCCACACCGCCAATGGTACTGCGATAGAACTACAATATGCTTCAGCTGAACTCCAAGTGAAACACAGAATGATCAGCTAGAGGGTGTCTAGAAAGGAGGTGACGAAGAGAGGATGCTGGGAATGTGTGTTTTTGTCAGGTTGACGAATTGCTAAACTCATGAGCAACAGGAGGGCAGAACCAAGACCATGGTTTATTCATTGTTGTTTGTTTTTGTTCCCTCTCCTCTCCTCCCTTATGTCATTCCTCTGCACGCTCCGTCTCTCCTCTCCTCCCTTTCTTTCCTCACCTCGCTCTCTGCCTCTCTCTGTCCCTCTTTCCTTCCTTCTCCCCTCCCTTTCTTCTCCCCCTCTCTCCCCCCTCCCCTCCCTTCCCTTCCCTCCCCTCCCTCTCC
>BROE01000023.1:8348425-8367593 GCA_036571765.1 Plecoglossus altivelis | reverse complement strand
AGAGAGATTGAGCATATCCACTCCACACACACACAGCTACAAATACCCCACTCCACATACACACACTCCTACTCACAGCTCTACACACATACGAGCTATCATACCACACTCGCACACACACAGCACATACTGATCGTTGTGTGTTGCAGAAGGTTACAGGTCACTAGCAGATTGAGTTGACATGATAGTCTGTATAAACACCTCATGTTAGCTTTCTCAGCTGCTGCAAGCACACACACACACTCTACGCACACACATGTACACCATGTACGCACACACAGCAAGGTCATAATAACCACACCCAGCAAGCACTTCACACACACACCTCAAACATTAACACACACACCCTGACAACGGTCAGGAGGCTAACTGAGCTTCAAAAAGAGGAAAAGGAACGAAAAAGGGACATGGAGTAAGAGTGAGGGGGAAAGAGAGAGAGGAGGGGGAGATAGAGAGAGAGGTGTGGGGAAAGAAGAGGAGAAGTCAGGGGAGATAGAGAGAGAGGTGGGGGAAAGTGAGAGACAGAGGTAGGCGAGATAGAAGAGAGGGAGGGGAAAGAGAGAAGAGGCGGGGAGATAGAGAGAGAGGTGAGGGAAAGAGAGAAGAGGGGAGGATAAGAGAGAGTGAGGGGGAAAGAGGAGAGGAGGGGAGATAGAGAGGTGAGGGGGAAAGAGAGAGAGGAGGGGAGATAGAGAGAGAGGTGAGGGGGAAAGAGAGAGAGGAGGGGAGATAGAGAAGAGAGGTGAGGGAAAGAGAGAGAGCAAGGGAGATAGAGACAGAGACAGAAACAGAAAGAGACAGAAACAGAAACAGAGAGAGAGGGGAGAGAAGAGAGAGAGGTGAGGGGGAAAGAGAGAGAGAGCAGGAGGGGAGAGTAGAGAGAGAGGTGAGGGGGAAGAAAGAGAGATATCGGGGATGGAGAGGTGAGGGGGAAAGAGAGAGCGAGAGGAGGAGAGAGGGACCAGCTATTCACCACCATGTCCACTGTGGGGCTGGGGGTGGGGTGGGGTAAGGTAGGGGGGTGAGGGTTTGAGGGAGGAGGGGGTTGTCCGGTCTCCGGATGCACACCGGGTGAATGCATTACCCAGTCGACAGGTTTATAAGTCACCCTGCTAACTCTCTACTGTGAGGTTAGAGAGGGGAGAGGGGAAGAGAGGGAGGGGAGCGAGAGACACCAAGAAGGAGAGAAAACATGAGCCGGGAAGAGAGGGATACAGAGAGATAGATAGATAGATAGATAGATAGAAAGAGAGAGTAGGAGTCAGAGAGACAGAGAGACAGAGAGAGAGAGAGGGAGAGAGAATAGGAGTCAAAGAGACAGAGACAAGGAAGACTGAGCGAGACGGAGGGAGAGAGAGACGGAGGGAGAGAGAGAGACGGAGGGAGAGAGAGACGGAGGGGGAGAGAGACGGAGGAAGAGAGAGACGGAGGGAGGGAGAGACGGAGGGAGGGAGAAGGAGTCTCCGTTAAGCTCCGGTATTTGTCTGCCGTTAACGGCAGGGGATGGAGAGCAAAGCTCAGCTGACCCGTGGAGACGCTGGCGTGCGTCGGCCCACCGTGAGCGGACTGCTCCTCTGTACCGGGGACATGAGCCTGTTCAGTTGCTACATGGAGGGTAAGTTACAACAAAGGGAGGGTAAGTTACAACACATGGAGGGTAAGTTACTCTCACAAAGTAGATTTGATCGTTTTGAAGATGAATCTTGAGATGGTTCAACTTTTCCTTGTTAGATATCTGTCTGGGAGAAAGTGTAGCCTGTTATAAGGTTGGACACTGGCAGGTGTTTGCGTGTGAGGTTATCTTTGCACCTTGGGAAGAGGTGTGTGTGTGTGTGTGTGTGTAATAAGTTATGGTTAGACCATGGGAGAAGTGTGTGTGTTAAGGTTGTGATTGTGCTGATGTCAACTCTGGTCAACAGTCTGTTCAGAGTCGTCGCTTCTGATTTTCTCTCCTTCACACTCTCTCTCCACATCCAACTCCTCCCCCCTCCTCTGACTCCTCCCCCAGACAAACCCTTCCCCCTGCAGCTGCTGGAGTGGCTGCTCCGCGGGGTGTCCAGGGTGATCCTGGCTAACAATCCCCTGAGCGGAGCTCTGATCCTGGCTGCTCTGGTCTGGTCCAGCCCCTGGAGCGCCCTGCTGGGGACCACAGGCCTGCTGACCGGAACGCTGACAGCTGTCCTCATAGGACAGGACAGGTGGGGGGGAGGGGCACACACATACACACATACACACACACACACACACACACATACATACATACATACACACACACACACACACACACACACATGCACATACACACACACATACACAGACATACACACGCACACATACATACGCACACACACACACAAACACACACACTCAAGGGTACACACAGAAAATATGTGCCGACACATAAGGAGAGAACCATAAATGTGCATGGTTTTGATGGTGTGCATGTGCATTTGTGTGCGTGTGTGTGTGTGTGGGTGTGCAAGTGTGTGTGCGTGTGCATGTGTGTGTTGTGCAGTGCAGAGGTGACAGGGGGTCTGCATGGTTTTAACGGGATGCTGGTGTCTCTGCTCATGGGGACGTTCAGCTCTGCAGGAGACTGGTACTGGTGGCTGCTCCTGCCTGCCTGTCTGGGGGGGGCTACAAGGTGACACACACACACACTTGCATGCACACACACACACAATCCAGATGGAAAGTCTGTTGTTGTGGAACGTCCAACAACTCTTCTCCTTCTCCCTGCCTTCCTTTTGTCATCCCTCCTTCCTTTCCTCCCCCTACTCCTTTTCCTTCTCCCACTCCTCCCTCTTTCCTCTCCCCTCCTCTCTCCTCACCCCCTCCTCTCTACCCCTCCTTCCCTCCCCCTCCGTCTCTCCTCTCCCCCTCTTCTCTCCCTCCTCTCTCCCTCCCCCCTCTCCCTCTCCTCTCCCACCCTTCCCTCCTCAGTACCCTCCTGTTCAGTGGGTTAGCTCCTCTCTTGGATCGATGGGACCTGCCGGTCAGTGTGTTCCCCTCACAAAAGTCATTATCCTCCCCCCTCTCCCCACCGCCCCCGCCACGCCCTACTCTCCTCACCACCTCGCCACACCGACCAGGGCACCAGAGCACAACGCACCCAAGCCGAGTACATTCAGCGTGAGAGAGGAGAGAGAAGACCATAGGGAGAGAGAGAGAGATAGGGCCAGACATAAGGGACGAGAGAGAGATGAGGAGATGCGAAAGAGAGTCAGGGAGACATAGGGAGGGAGAGATAGGGAGAGAGAGAGAGGGAGACATAGGGACAGAAAGGGAGAGAGAGATAGGGAGGCATAGGGAGAGAGAGAGACATAGGGAGTGAGAGGGAGAGAGAGGTAGAAAGGGAGAGAGAGAGGTAGAGAGGGAGTGAAAGAGAGGGTTGGATAGGGAGAGACGCGAAGTGGGAGAGTAAGATGAAGAGATCAATATTGTGCTGTGTGTGTATGTGTTGGGTGTATGTGTGTGGTGTTGTGTGTGTGTGTGTGTAATCCTTTGAGTATATGAACTGCAGGAACATCCATCTCAATTAGATGAGACACAGAATAACTGAATCACGACAGGGCTGATTCCTCTCTCTCCCTCTGTCCCTGTCTCTCTCTCCCTGTACTGTCCCTGTCTCTGTCTGTCTCTTCTCGGCTCCTGTTACTGTCTGTCTCTGTCTGTCTCTCTCTCTTCCCCCCTGGTTAAAATCTGTTCCCCCCCTTTTGTTCCCCCCCTCTTCTCCTGTATCTGTCTCTCTTCCCTGTCTTGTCTGTGTTTGTCATCTCTGTCTTGGTCGTCTGTTTCTTGCGTGCTTCAGTCTGTCTCTGCTGCTGGTCTGGTCTGTCTGCTGTCTGTCTGTCTGTTCGGTTCTGTGCTGTCTTGTCTTGTGTCTGTGTCTGTGTCTGTGTCTGGCCTGTGTCTGTCTGTGTTGTGTCTGTCTCTGTCTTTCTCTGTCTGTCTCTTCTCTTTCTGTCTCTCTTGTTTCTGTACAGGCATGTTGGTGGACACCCTTATTTCTGTCTGTCTCTTGTTTCTGTACAGGCATGTTGGTGGACACCCTTATTTCTGTCTGTCTCTTGTTTTTTGTCTGTCTGTCTCTCTGTGCTGTCTGTCTGTGTCTGTCTGTGCTGTGTGTCCATCACTCATAGCTGACGTGCATATTTCCCGTGATCTCTCTGTGTATCCAGTCCACCCCACCTCAGCTCCATACCTCCATCTTCTCTAACCGTCCTCTCTCTCTCTTCTCTCTGCCTCTCTTCCCAGTTGCCCCCCTCTCTCTGTCTCTCTCTCTTCAGTTTAGATGTTTCGATTTCTGGATGACGTCGAGTCATTCTATTTATAGTTTAACGTCTCCATCGCTCAACACTCTGTCAACCTACCCGGCCCCTGGGAACGTGTTAGGCCTCATCACCACACACACCACACGCACAACACACATACCACACGCGCGTTAAAAAACATACATGCGTGTCCACAAAAGAGATTAAATTGTGGAATGTTTAGCACTTGTAAATATACATCTTAGCATCTGGCAGAAGCCCTCATCTGGTCTCCATGGAAACATCTCATGGCTCACTGCTGCTAGACACTAGTGCGTGTCTGTGTGCGTTGGTGTGTGCGTGTGCCAGATGTGTTTATTCTGTGTTGTGCGTGTGTGTATGTACGGTGTGTATGTTTGTGCGTGTGTGTGTGTCTTTTTGTTTGTGTGTCTGTGTGTTTCTGTTTATATTTTGTGTGTGTATATTTGTGTTTGTGTGTGCATTTGGAATACATTTGAAAACAGTTCTTTTCAAGAGGAAAATGTCGGCGTGTGTGTATCCTGTGATACATCGCGTTGTGTGGCTTGGTGCTTGTTCTGGTGTGGTCGTATCTTATACATCGCGGTGTGTCTTGTGTGCTGTTTGTGTGTGTGTGTAGCGGTGTGTGTGTGTGTGGTTGGTGCTTCTGTGCTGGTGACTGTGTGTGTGTCTGTGTGTTCTGTGTGTGTGTACGGGTGTGTGTGTTGTCATGGTTGTGTGTACGTTGTGTGTGTTCTGTGTTGTGTACGTGTCGTGTGTGTGTGTGTACGTGTTGTGTGTCTGTGTGTGTACTGTGTGTGTGTGTGTCTGTGTGTTGGACTGTCTGTGTTTGTGACTGTGTGTGCGTGTGTGCTGTCTGTGTGTGTTGTACGTGTGTGTGTTGTGTGCTGTGTGTGCTTCTGCTGTGTGTGTATCGTGGTGGTGTTCTGTGTGTGTGTCTGTGTGTGTGTACGTGGTTGACGTGTGTGGGTGTGGTACGTGTGTTGTGTTTGTGTTGTGTAGTGTTGTGTGGTCCGTGCTGGTGTGTGTGCTGTGTGTGTACGTGTGTGTCAGTCTGATAGTTCTCCTGCTGTTCCATGCAGCTTCTCCAGGGGGTGCCATTGGGGGTGGGGCAGATCTTAGGTCGCCTTATGCCGCATCTGTCTTTCTTTGCCCTTTGGCCTCCTCCCTCTCTCCACCTCTGCTTGGTGCGGTCCTCGGTCTTTATATACTCCCCCCTGGCAGGTCCACGCCCTCCTTTTTGCTGTCCTTCTCTGGGCCTCCTAGACTCTCCGCGTGGCACTGCTGGCTTGGTTTTTGGAGTGTGGGTGCAAGGGTGGTGTGTGTGAGTGTAAGCAGAGCCATATTGCAACCAAGCTGTCTCTCAAAAGTAGCAGCTTCAGTTATTCACTATGATCGTGCGTGACTGTAACTAACTCACACACAGACAGCCCAATGACGCTAGGAAGCACGCACACGATAAGACAGCAGCAGGACTCGAGGCGAGGAATAGTGAAAGAGAGACGACGAGATTATAGGAATGCGCAGAGATAACATAAAGATAGGACGAGACAGAGATAGCGAAGAGAGAGAGAGATAGAACAAGCCTTGAGGAACAGAATTTTATCAAGATGCAGATTCTTGCCTTCCTCTGCCCCTGTCTTCTTCTCCTCTCTTCGCCAATGCTGCGGATCTGGCCTCCTCATCCTGTCCTGCTCTCTTCGTGTCTACTCGCTTCTCTCTCTCTCATCGTCTATCTCTCTCTCGCGTCTGTACTGTCTCCGTCGCCTCATCGGTCGCTCGGCTCCTGCTCTCTCGATATCTTGTCCCTCTCTCTGCAGTTTTTTCTCTCCTCCCTCTCCTCCTACCCCTGCCTCGTTAGCCACATAAAACACGCTGAGTCTCCAGTTTTCCTAGTTCCAAGAGAGGAACCGTGTCAGTCAAAACACCCGGGGTCTCCCTAGGAGCAGAGCAGGGGCTGTGAACCTATCCCAGAGCACATGACATCATCACTGACTTCCCTTGAGACCCTTGGGACCGTAACATCGACACCACTTACCCACTTCACAGCAAAAAAAGTTAGCGGATTTGGGTATCGCTAACACACGGTGAATAGCGCCTTGAGTTGAATGTGGAGAATACAGCAGCTTAGGCGTTTACAAATGCAAACAGAACCCACACACCTGAGACCACTAAATTACAAAGACACAACTACACACATACACACACACAGCAGCAGCCCCCCTTCAATACAGACGCGAACCCATGCCCACACATCGAACGTTCCCAGTCCGTGTCAGGGCAGTCGCATGTAGACAGTGACAGATTGAGGACTAAATTCTGCCAAACACAAGCAGTAAAATGAAGAAGTGTATGTGAGGTGTAAAGCCTATACCACAGAACACACATGATCCAGCTTTATACATGGCACTTTACTAGAACCACCACACACACAAACCCAGAACCACCACACACACACACATAACCACACACACACAGAACACCACACAGCACACAAACACACACACACACACACACAGACACACACTAGACACACACCGACAGCCGTACACACACAGATGAGTAGCACACAGACACACGGTCACACACACAGACACACCACAGACACAAACACACACAACCACTAACACCACACAAGACACACAGACACACACACAACCACACAGAAGACACACACCCACACACAGAGAGCACAAGACAGCCACACACAGACACACCACAGACACCCAGACACCGCACACACACAGAGACACACACACACGCATGTATGCACACATACACATATAGACAAACATACAGCACACACATACCCTGTATTTACACACACAGACACACCACTAGCAACAGCCTTCTACAACATCAACACACACACACAGTACACGCACATGCCACACACACTACACACACGACACACACAGAACACAGCAGACAGCCACACAACACCACAGAAGACCACACACAGCACACAGTAGACACCACACCACACCCACAGACACACACACACACAACACAACGACTGCACACACACACACACATCACACACACAGAGACACCACACACACACAGAGACACACACAACACACAGGACACACAGACACACACACGCACATACCGCAACCCACAACCAGATGAAACCACACAGAAGCACCAACACACAACGATCACCCCCACACACAGAGACAACACACGCCGTCACACACAGCACAGACAACACAACACAACACAGACGCACAACACACACACACATGACACACACAGACACACAATGCCGTAAGTATTATACACAAGATCACCCGACCAGAACACCAATGACTCATTCTGTGGACTCCACCTCATCCCACTGCTCAGGTGGACAACCAACACAAATACACAACACAGATGCCAGACACAAACTGGCGAGGGATAATAGACACAGCAAACGGAACGAAGAACGACGAACAAGCACAGAATGCGATGAGAGAGAAGACATGAGCCGACAGAGCATTAGCAGCAAAGGAGGACAAGGAAGGAAGGAGTGAGGATCGCACACGGGCACGGAATAGACAGGAGAAGGGCGGGATGTCCAAAGGGGCAGACACAAACAAGGGAGAGCAAACAATCAACTGATCGAAGAATACAAGATTAGATTGGCCCAACGATGAGCAATGACGAACCAAACAGGGACGACAAAGGGAGGAGAGCGACAGATGGACCGGAGACAAGGGACGTGAGTGTGAGAGAGGCAGGAGGGAGGAGAGCATGGAGAAGAGGGATGGTGGACAGGAGGAACGAGCGCTACGAGAGACTGATGGCAGGAGGGAGAACGAGATGTATGAGAGAGAGGGCGAGCGATGGAGGAGGACGACGAAGGCGACAGGGTAGCTGACTACAGAGCAGGAAGCGATGACTGACGATGGAGGGAGAGGGAGTGTGTGAGAGGGAGGAGGGAGAACAAACGACACACCCGAGAAAATTGCAGCGAACACTACAGCACACGACACGAGCCCAGCACAACTACGTACCACACACACAGAGCTCAAGGCAGCATCAGAAAGCACACATCGACGCGTGAGGTGAGTGAGAAGATAAACAAGCACACACACAAGACAGCACCCAGTAGCGAGCACAATTCAGCCGGATGGTAGAAAGGAAGAGGAGTCACTATCGCTGACGCCGACATTTGTCCTTCATTGGAAAGATACAGTGGGATGTCAAGAGAGTGGAGATGTAGAAAAGCACCAACACGACAACATAGCTGAAACGGAACATGGGTAGCATTTACCACAAGTGGCACAGCAGAACTAACAGAACAGTCAGATGCATCACGAAGAGGCGGCAATACAAAGCATACACAGCGAACCATACACAGCCGCTAGCACACAGAGTCAACCACATCTGCTCCGCATCACACAAAATCAGCAACACAAGCACGCAACTAGTGTCCATTGAGAGCAGTTTGAGCCATGGAGATGGTGCCACATGGAGACCAGAGGAAGGCTTCGTGGCAGAGAGCTTAAGAGGTAGTAGATGTTATCAAGGGCGCAGAAAGTGAGCACAGTAGGGACAACAGAAGCTGATTAGAGAGGCTACGTGATATGGGATGTTGTGAGCAGAATTGTGGTACGCGCGGTGGTGGTATAGAGGGTGTTGCGTGGTGTTGTGTGTGTGATGAGGCAACAATAACACGTTCCCAGGGGCGAGTGGTACAGGAGGGGCTGGGACGGAGTAAAGATCAGCGTAATGGAAGAGTAGCAATGTACTGCGATGGGACGTGTGCATCGCGATGAGCAGAAGGGAGGCAATGGGATTGAGAGAGGGAGACGGGAGAGAGGAGAGAGGACAGAGAGACTAAGGCGATAGCGAGGCCAGGACGAGAGAGAGGCGTATGAGGCCGGATGTAAGAGAAGAGACGATGGAAGGGTGGCGAGGTGGGATGTGCGGACAATCGCCGCGAGAGGCCCAAGGAAAACTACAGTATGCGTGATGGACTAGACCAGATGCAGCGACAGCCGGAACCAGCAGGAGGAGAGCAAGCAGTGGACGAGGAGAGAGGGAATTTCTAGCGAGACACAAGAACACATAACCACATGACGAGCGAGCAGAACATGAGCGTCCAAGAGATAGAGCGAGAAACACAGCAGACAGAGTACGACGGAGGGAACTGGGGAACAGGCGGCGGTGAGAAGGAGAGACCAAAAACTACTTAATCGGAGGAAAGAGACAGACACAGACATTAACTAGTAGAGATCGTCATAATAAGATAGATAAGCAGAGACTATGAGATCACAGACAGAGACCACCACAGACTACAGCACACTGACGACAAAGAGACAATCACACAGAAACACACACACGATCACAAGCGAGCAACAGCGACACGCAAAGACAGACCCACGAGACACAGACAGGACTAGATACACGAGAGCGATTGCTAGACAGACACGATGAACAACACTGTAGCAGCAACCAAGTACCGACACGTACACCAGATCCATACACAAGGAGCAGACAACGGAGTTTACATTAGAAGATCGACCACAAGTTAGCTTACGTAAACAAGAGGTAAGATGGACGGTCTCAATAGGTCCAAGGAAGAGAGAGACTACGATAGCGAGAGAGAAGAGAGGAACCAGACTGGCAGAACATGCTCGAAACCTCAGGGGAAGACAACAGTCTGATCGTATTTGTGCGAGCAGTAGACTGGCTACGACTCTACCAATGGTAATTGAGAGTTCAAAAGACACCTCCGCACGAGACAACGACTGTATTACCATGAGAGATGGAAGTAGAAGACCATGGGGAGAGCTGCTGAGCGGGACGAGGGCAGGAGAAATTGTGCCCGTGGTGCTTCTGGGCTGAAGTGCATGTTTGATGCCTGTTTGGTCATCTAAATGTGGATGGGAAGGTGTAGATGTGGATGCCCGTTGAAAGGCAACGATGTCAATATTACTCACAAAGGATACACCGACAACACACCACGCACCACACTCAACACTAGTTAATCACACCACAGCCACACCAACATATCTTGAACATTCTCTCGCCATCCTATAACTCTCGGCCGACATCAGGCGTGTCAATCTACGTGCTTGATCTGCTATATGCCGCCTCTCCGCTCTTTCCCAGCCTTACACCTCTCTTCTTAACCTCAACATATCTTTATGTTTCTCCTCTCCCTCTCTCCAAACCTCGTCTCCCCGTCTCCTCTGCCACCTAACGTCTCGTCTCTCTTCCTAGTTGGCGCTGCTTCGATGTCGTGGTCTCTTCCGTTTTCTGTCGCTGTATGTCTGCTCGTCGTGCTCCTTTTCTTGCTTCGTCGACTATCTGTTCTGCGTCGCCCCCTCTCCTAGTGTCCTGCTGCTTGCCTGCACTCTCTTTTCCTGTGCTGCTGCTCTGTCTCTCCTCGTTGTTCCGCATATGTACTTCTGCCCTGTATTGCTGTCTTCTCTCTTCTCCATCGTGTCTCTCTCTCTCTCTCTCTCTCACCTGAATGATACTCAGCTTGGTGGCGTTGTGCTCTGGTGCCCCTGGTGGTGTGGCGAGGTGGTGAGGGAAGTAGGGGTGGGCGGGGCCGGTGGAGGAGAGGAAGAGGAGGATGATTGTGAAGGGGAAACACAACGGACCCGGCAGTCCCATCGACCAAGAGAGGGTAACCCACTGAGACAGGAGGGTACTGAGGCAGGGAAGATGGGGAAGAGGAGAGGGGAGAGGAGAGGAAAGGAGATGAGGAGGGGGAAGAAAGGTGGGAGAGGAAGAGGAGGGGGAGGGAAGCAGGGAGGCAGAGGAGAGGGCCAGGAGAAGAGGAGGGGGAGGAAGTAGAGGGAGGGAGTAGGGAGGAGGGAAAGAGTAGGGGGAGGAAATGAAGGAGGATGAAAAAGTGAAGCAGGGAGAAGGAGAGAGGAAGAAGAGTTGTCGGAGGTTCCACAACAACAGACTGGTATGCATCGTGTGGATTGTGTGTGTGTGTGCATGCAAGTGTGTGTGTGTGTCACTCTTGTAGCCCCCGCCCAACATGCAGGCAGGAGCGAGCCACCAAGACCTTCTCCTGCAGAGCTGAACGTCCCCATGAGTAGAGACACCAGCATCCCGTTAAAACCATGCAGACCCCCTGTCACCTCTGCACTGCACAACACACACATGCACTTGGCACACACCTGCATCACCCACAACCACACGCACACTAAATGTCAGCAATGCACACAATCCAAACCATGAGCATTTTATGGGTTTTCTCCCTTATGTGTCGCACATATTTTCGTGTGACCTCTCTGCAGTGTGTGTGTGTTGGTGTGGTTGTGCGTGTGTTTGTGTGGTGTCGGTGGTTGTTATGTGTCTTGGTGTAATGGTCGTTGTGTGTTATGTGTCATGTAGTGTGTGTGTGTGTGTGGTGTGTATGTAGCTATTGTATGTGTTGTGTGTGGTTGTGTGTGGTATGTGTGTAAGTGTGTGCTCCCCCCCCCACTGTCTGTCTATGAGGACAGCTGTCAGCGTTCCGGTCAGCAGGCCTGTGGTCCCCAGCAGGGCGCTCCAGGGGCTGGACCAGACCAGAGCAGCCAGGATCAGAGCTCCGCTCATGGGATTGTGAGCAGGATACCCTGGACACCCGCGCGTGGCAGCCACTCCTAGCAGCTGCAGGGGAAAGGGGTTGTCTGGGGGACGGAGTCCAAAGGATGGGCGTGGGAGGTATCTACTGAGAGGGTCAGGGTGGTCAGCATGTGGGATCGAGTCATGGAGTGGGGGGGGTGGGGAGGATGTAGTGGTAGGATGTGAATGTGTGTACAAGCCATGGTGGTAGCGAGTCCAGAGCGTAGGTGGGTCGAGGATCTGATGAGTGAGGGGTGATGGCTGGTGCGAGTTCCGATGGGGTGAGGTGTGCGTGAGGTTCTAGGCTATCGCAGGGGAGGGAGCTCACGATGAGCTGGGCTAGGTTGAAGGCTAGTGCAGAGGAAGGGGGGACGAGAGTGGGATGTGGACGTGCATTAGCGAGAGTTGAGATGGAGCAAGAAAATAGAAGCGACGACTCTGGGACAGACCGTTTTGACCAGATGGTTGACATTCAGTCACTCGGAGTCATTCCCACACACACCAACACAGCACACAGCAGCCACAACAGCACGTCCCTCCCAAGGTCGAGACGCGACAATTGCTTCATTCAACAGCACACACACTAGCAGCCTCTCCCAAGGTGCAAAGATTGAGACCTCGAACTACGCAAAACGGGAGCGCCTCTGCCCGCTGTCTCAACTTCTCACAATCTACGGCTAGACGACTTGTGTATCTCGGACCACGACCAGCATAATCTAACAAAGGAAAAGCTGAAACCATGCGTCAGAATTCATCTCAAATAGATCAAGAATCTAAGTTTGTGAGTTGTAACTTCACCCTCACTCGAGGTCGTACACGCTACGCCGGTCGAGCCTTTGTCGTAACATCAACTCCCACTACATGACTAAGCAACTAGACACAGCGACTCATCGACGACCACCCGTACACAGAGCAGAAACGTACCGCACACGGTGGCCTCCAACGCCAGCCGTCTCCACAAGCACATCAGCTGAGACTCTATGCTCATCACGCATACCCTAGCCCGTCCACACCGGCATGAACAAATCAACACGAGACAAGCCTATCACGAGACTCCGACTCACCTCCTCACGTCTCTCTCCTCCCACCGTCATCTCATCTATCCTCGTGCTCTCCCCCATCTCCAGTTCTCATCACTCCCGTCCGTCTCACTCTCCTCACCACTTCCGAGTCTCATCTCTACTCCGAGTCTCGCTCAGTCTTCCTTTCTCTGTCTCTGCTCTTCCTCTCCTTCCTCTCTCTCTGTCCTCTCTGCTCTCTCTCACTAAACTCTCTCTTGCTAATCTATCTATCTATCTATTCTATCTCTTCTCGATCAATACTTGTTCCCGGACATGACTTCTACTCTTCATTGGTGCCTCGCTCACCAGCTCCACTCCACATCTCACTCTCCCCTATCAACCTCACATCAGAGAGTTGCAGGGTGCCTCAAATAACACCGTCGACTGAGCGTTACCTGATACTCACCCGCTTGCAATCCGGAGAACCGGAACACCCAACCCTCCTCTTTCAACACTCACAGACCCATACTCCTACCCCTACCCCACCCCACACCCCAACACACACACTAACACACCAACTATACCCACACAGACACACACTAACACAGCACAGGCACGTACTAACGCAAACACTAACTCACATGCACTACACACACACACACACACACACACACACAGACACACGCACGTACTAAGGTACACACAAACACACACAGAGGCACTTAAACACACACAGAGGCACACAAACACACACAGAGACACACAGAAGCTCAAACTAAACCACACTAACATGCACTAGCCCACACACTATCCATAGAAACATGTATGGGTGTGTATCTGTGTTTGTAACTAAGGGACAGGGGTATTTGTGTGCAAACGATTGAGAGTGTGGGGGAGAGAGAGAGATTGGGTTGGGGGGTGTGGCGAAGAGAGAGAGAGATTGTGTGTGGGAGAGAAAAAGACAGATAGATAGAGTGTGGGAAAGAGAGATAGAGAGTGGGAGAGAGGGGATTTCATCCTTGAATTAGAAGTTGATCCACCTGTTTTCTTGTCTCCCCAGCCTTCCTCTCAGCTTATGTGGACATAGCTCTCAGTAACCTGCTGGGAATTGTAAGTCCAGGCACACTGGTACACACTGGTACACACCGGCACACACACTGGTATGCACTGGCATACACACTGGCACACTCACACATGTCACCCCTCTGTCTCTCTGTCTCTCTGTCTCTCTGTCTCTGTCTCTCTCTCTCTCTCTCTCTCTCTCTCTCTCTCTCTGTCTCTCTCTCTGTCTCTCTCTCTGTCTCTCTCTCTGTCTCTCTGTCTCTCTCTCCTAGGTTGGTCTCCCAGCATGCAGTTGGGCAGCAACTCTGACCGCCACTCTGATGCTGCTGCTGACCGGACAGAACCTTTCAGCATACCGCATTCCTATTGGTCGAGTTCAGGCTCCGGAACACAACCTCCGTACCAAAAACCAATGGGCTGCCGGCACCACTACAGACAGCACTGATGTGTAGACAGGCACGGGCGCACTCACTCACTCACTCACTCGATCATTCACACAGTCATTCACTCACTAACTCAGTCACTCAGTCATTCACTCACCCACGCATTCACTCACTCAGTCATTCACTCACTCACGCATTCACTCACTCAGTCATTCACTCAGTCATTCACTCAGTCATTCACTCAGTCATTCACTCACCCACGCATTCACTCACTCAGTCATTCACTCAGTCACGCATTCACTCACTCACGCATTCACTCACTCACGCATTCACTCACTCAGTCATTCACTCAGTCATTCACTCAGTCATTCACTCAGTCATTCACTCACTCACTCACACATTCACTCACTCAGTCATTCACTCACTCAGTCATTCACTCACTCACGCATTCACTCACTCACTCATTCACTCACTCACTCACTCGCACACAATCAGACTTGATGCTCTTAATTGAGATCTACAGCTGATCAATGTTTACCAGTGGCTCCATCTTATTCTTGGTCATTATTCTTCCCCGTTGGAATCTACCCAGTCCAACAACCTCCCCGTCACACACAGACACCCAGCAACCAATCATAACAGCTCCAGGTAATTAGCATCCATCTATCCATTCGAAAGTTGACGACATCCATGTATTTTCATACGTTTGGATATATTTGTGTGCGCGTGCACATACACACTCTACCTGTAGCTCGTGGGGGGGTTTCTGCTCATGCGCACCACCGTCTTTTCGTCTTCTCGTGCTGATTTTGTTGCCACCCTGGCGCTCACGCTTCGTTTAATCATTCCTTTCTTGACCTTGCGGAGCTTCTGCGAGTGTTTGTTGCTGCGGTCTTTGAGCACAGTGGTTGCTCGAATAAAAGTTCACAGAATCACATTTGGCTGCGACCAATTGTTTTCACTTTCTCCTCCTCTATTTTTGTATCTGTCCATACCACAAAGGAGGTGGATCATGAAAATGAATAAATACGGAATACTTGTTTTTCCAGTCTGTTGTTGTCGTTTGTTGATGGCACGCTTTAATGAATCATGACCTGCAGTTGACTGCAAGTTCAAATGCCGCTGTTGTGCTACAAGGAAATATATAGTGGGATATGTGCGCTTCCGTGGAGGGGGTACCTCTGGTAGTAGTCATGCATCTATTGGCGCAACACACCGGCTCTGCTGGAAAGTTTCCTTTGTCAGATGACGTCAGGTCTCAAACAGGTGCGGAAGACAAGCGAATGAAGCGCTTGGAATTGGGAGACAGATGAAAACATTGCTTTACGTCAACGTGTGAACTGCGGAATTTATTTCACCAAGTTGGCTACGATTAAGCGGCTCGCGGACATGTGTTGGTGGGAGACAGATGAAGTCGACCACCGATGAGCATGAGTGAGTATGTCGCTGCTCGATGTTTTCTTTACACCGATTCAAATGACTTATCCAACTTTTAATTCGCATCACTTCCAATTTACGCACTGCCCCAACACGTGAACCCCATTGTGTTAAAACCACATGGATATTATATTGTTCCTACCATCAACTGAATACGTTTAGTATTTTTACTTTTTTTTTAAAAGAAAAAACAACGAACGTTAGTCTATCCGTCTCTGTTTGGGAAGTCTGGCATTGGTGGACCTCCGTGAGGAGGCTGGATAGCGGGAATAAGGATCCGGAGAGACGAGGAGGAGGCTTGGATCTGAGAGCAGGAAAACTAGGGAGGACCTGAGCAGGATCGGAAACATGGTCACGTGTTGACCAGTTCTGATAGTCAAACATGAAAGTGTCCAATGAGGGGTATCCAGGGAGTGAGTATGATGCTCCGTATAGGGGGGGGGGGGGGGGGGGGGGGGGGGGGGGAACGGGCAGACAGACAAGACAAAGAGGTCTGGTGATAGTCAAAGAAGGAGGGTTTCCAGTAAAGGGAGTCTCAAGGTCCATGGTCTCGATACATTCTTCTATCACCCTTATCTCTCAGGCTGACACATTTACTCTAAGGCCTCTTTGGGCTCTCTCAGTCTCTGAGAGTCATGAACTTGCCTCCCAAGTCTGTTTGTGTAATCTCGGGATTCTTACACACACACACGCACACGCGCGCACACAAACACACACGCACACGCGCGCACACAAACACACACACACGCGCGCACACACACACGCACACAAACACACGCGCGCACACACACACGCACACAAACACACACGCGCGCACACACACGCACGCACGCACACAAACACACACACACGCGCGCACACAAACACACACGCACGCGCGCGCACACAAACACACACACGCGCGCGCACACACACACGCGCCAAAGCTACGTTCCATCATGATCCATGCTTCCCACACAAAACCCCCGGAACATCTTGTTGTCACGTGTCCCGTCTGTTCCTCTGTGAAGCTCATTGATCACAATTGGATCTTTGTCTTAGTATTAAGCATTCCTCATTCGATGTATTTGAGTGAGTGGTTGGTATAGCAGCATTGATTAGCAGTGCAGTTCTCATTCCTTCACAATAGCGCATTTCAACAAGGCGATTCACAAGTGCTTCACAATAAACCATTAGAAAACATCAGGACGTAATGTGAAAGAAAACAAGATGAAAAAACGAATCAGAAAACATAAAAAAACGGTCAAAAATGAGAGAGAATATAAGTAGGAGAGTGTAGATCTGAAGTTTACTCCCATTTGAAATGAGTCTTTTCCACTCGTCTCCTTCCTTCCTCTCCAGGGGCCAGGTGGTGTCCAGTCTGGCCCAGGGCCAGAGCCGGAGCCTTCCTCCTGGGCGTGCTGTCCCTCTCCTCCCTGGTCCTCCTGTTTCTCTTCTCCTCCATGCTGAGTGACCACTTCCTCCCCCCGGTCGTCCTTGGCTCCTCCCAGCTCCACGCTCTCTTCCTCAGGTCCAGACACGTCCGCTTCTACCCCCTACTGAGGCAGCCTCGCTGCTGCTTCCATGCCCCCAGATCGGGCCCCCAGCTCGGGCCCGGACCCCATCCCCAAGGGTCCGGACCCAGCCAGAGGCTCAACTCTAGCCCCAGGCTTCATGCTGGGCGTAGGCCGGTCCTCCTCCTCCTGGCCATCAAGTCCCTTCCTGCCAACTGGCAAAGACGGGAGGCCATTCGGTCCACCTGGGGGGAGGAGAGGAGCTGGGGGGGGCAGGAGGTGAGGAGGGTGTTCCTGCTAGGGGAGGAGGAGGAGGAGGGAGAGGGGGAGCGTGACGTGGCTGAGGAGAGCGATCGCCACGGCGACATCCTCCAGTGGCGTTTCCGGGAGTCGTTCTTCAACGTGACCCTGAAGGAGGTCTTGTTCTGGGACTGGTACCGGCAGCGGTGTTCCAGAACGTTCCGCTATGTTCTGAAGGGAGATGATGACGTGTTTGTGGATGTGGAGAGAGTTGTGGATCTGTTGAAGAACCTGGAGAGAGGGACGGAGAGAGGGATGGAGAGAGGGACGGAGAGAGGGACAGAGAGAGGGACGGAGAGAGGGACGGAGAGAGGGACGAAGAGAGGGACAGAGAGAGGGACGGAGAGAGGGACGGAGAGAGGGACGGAGAGAGGGACGAAGAGAGGGACGGAGAGATGGACGGAGGAAGATGAAGGGTTGTCCACAGGGTCTCACAGCCTTCTCTACATGGGCCGTATCTTCAGCCACACCCAACCTGTCCGCCTCTGGTGGAACAAGTACTACGTCCCCTACTCCCTCCACGCTGGCCAATACCCTTCGTACGCTGGGGGAGCGGGATACCTCCTGTCCAATCAGGCACTCCTCCTGCTCAGCGTCGCCTCCCCCGCTGTGCCCCTCCAACCCATCGATGACGTCTACGTCGGCATGGTAGCAGAGGTCAGTGAACTGGTTTGACGGTCACCGAAGGGTTTCCATGCTAACGTGGTCGTCGCGCCGACGTGTGTTGGTAGTTGCTGAAACCGTGACAGGGCGTAAAAGCTGTAAGAGCATCACAGGATGTAAAGCTTCTATTTCCTGTTTTTATACAAGCTCACGTCACAAGCCCATGATCTGTGCTTGACCTACGCTGTCATTTTCCACACGAATTGACGCAGGGCGAAACGGATGACCAGTGTGATTGTATTCCCAGGCAGCCGGCGTGCCAGCGACCCACCACCCAGGCTTCCTCTCCAGGGAGTACTCCTCTACCCGTCACCCCTGCTTCAACCTCGGCCTGCTGGTTCTCCACAAGCTGGAGCCCAAAGACATAGTCCACCTGTGGAGGTTCTACCAGACTCAGGGGCACACCTGTGGAAGCCCTGCCCAGCCTGGGCTCACCTAGCCTGGGGAAGACCTCAGCAGAGCCTAGCCCCCCATCTCCCTGGACCAACCCATTCTTTATCCAGTGACAGATGTTAGCAAACATGAACATGAACCTGAGAACCCTTCTGTGCAAATAACTTCCTCAAAAGATACCTTTCATTTAAAAAATGTAGCTAGTTCCTCTTCAACTTGATCTACAGGAAGCCAAGATCTTATCTTGTAGAATGCGAGCAGTTACACTGGTTTGGACTGCGTTTGCGGTGAATAAAAATGTGCTTTTATTTCCACCGGACTGATCTAGTGTTTGACTTTAAATCTGTTGTAGCGCAGACAACAGACTAACTACAGTACAAGATGACTGCTCATCTTCCAGGACAGTCTTCACAGCTTCCTACTCCGTTTGGTCATCATCATGGAGGTAGACAGTAGAGCATGTGGCCCAGTGTTCGTTAAGGTTGCCATTCCTGCTAGGATTTCCACCATTGTTTGCAACATGGTTATCTCCCTCCCCCCTCCTTCCCCCCCTCCCTCCCCCTCCTTCCCTCCCTCCCTCC
>BROE01000023.1:8302494-8339756 GCA_036571765.1 Plecoglossus altivelis | reverse complement strand
GAGGGAGAGAGTGAGAGAGAGAGTGAGAGAGAGAGATTGATTTCATGTACTCTTGATGACCTCAGTTGCTGTAAATCAGTCCTTCTTAATTATTAATAGGACAGACACTTGTACTACAACTGTCTTTTCCATCCATAATCATTTCCTGTGCAGATGGTACCTGAGTCGCCCCCACAAATTACTCAGAGACACACACACGCAGACACACACACATGCAGACACACACACACAGACACACACACACAGACACACACACATGCAGCCACAGACACACACACACTGAGACACACACACATGCAGACACAGACACACAACATGCAGACACACACACATGCAGCCACACACACGCGCAGACACACACTTTCAGGCAAACATACACACAAACACTAAGACACACACACATGCAGGCACACAGAGGACACACCTACGCAGGAAACACTTCATTGCACACGTACAAAAGCACACACACACAGACACACACACATATAGAAAGATACTGTATCTCAGGGGTGTCAAACCCTGGTCCTCGAGGGCCGCTGCCCTGAAAGTTTTCCATGTTTCCCTGCTCCAGCACACCTGATTCTAATGATGGTTCGTTATCAGGCTTCCACAGAGCTTCATAATGACCCATCATTAGAATCAGGTGTGCAGGACAGCGTCCCTCGAGGACCGGAGTTTGACACCCCTGATGTATCTTGACCAATCCAATGTTGACGTCGCAGTCAACAGTGACACCTGGAGGAGAGCTGACACCTTGCAAGTGATTTTCCCAAGCTTTCGCCTGCTGGCAAACGCACGTGGTCACGCAACATTAACCGCCTTGGACCACAGTAACACGCGTCTGACTCGCTACGTCACGTGTCATCTTACAGAACCAGAACAGAACTACCAGACCAGCGTCACCACGATGTCAGATTCATGCCACTCACCACCGAAACAACACCTTTCTCTGCTCCATTGACCAGGGGCGTCCATAGAACCCTGCAGTAACACACGCACAATCACACGTGTACACACACACACACACACACGTGCATGTACACACACACATGTGCATGTACACACACACAATCACACGTGTACACACACACACACACGTGCATGTACACACACACACATGTGCATGTACACACACACAAACGTGTACACACACACGTGCATGTACACACACACACATGTGCATGTACACACACACACACACACGTGTACACACACACACACACGTGCATGTACACACACACACACATGTGCATGTACACACACACACGTGTACACACACGCACACGTGCACACACACAGGAAGAGAGAGAGAGAGAGGGAAGGATGAGATGTGATACCTAATGACATTTACAGTAACTACATATGGATGGATAGCATGGGCTTCTAAACAAACTATCCTGGTGGACACTGATGCTTCTATATATAGAACTCTCACATCTTTTAAGGCACTGAACTGTACAAGTGTGTGTGTGTGTGTGTGTGTGTGTGTGTGCGTGTGTTATTAGTAGTATGCTAAGTGGGTCATGGGGAGGAATAACAACCTGAATACTTCTTTGTTCCAGAACACTTCGATACCTCAACAGAATATCTCTCCAGGCCACACTGCGTGTGTGTGTGTGTGTGTGTGTGTGTGTGTGTGTGTGTGTGTGTGTGTGTGTGTTTATCACCCTCTTAATTAATTTAGTACAATCACCTGCACCCTCATTCTAACTAACGTCAGCGGTACTATAAAAAGCCATCATCAATTAGCCTCATTATCGACCGTTTTCAGGATTAAAAACGACTTCATCGCCATCCTCATCCTCGTCTGGGTTATTTTTAGGTGGTCAGATTTGAAGTGGTCGAGATGTCCATCCCCAGTCTCACAGTTCCAGACGGAGATGAAGATCTCTGCTTCGACCCTCTGAACCAACCTACACTGCGCCTTGAAGCTCAAATCAACCTGCCATACACAACCTCAGCATGACTGTCTAATTACAGGTGCAACTGAAAAGAACCAATTACGCATCAATGCGATTGTATGATCTCCTGATTTTAACAGCGTCTGTGATGGCTATGCTATATTAGCCTAGCGTACCTTCAACTACACCGCAGAGGAACGCGCTCCTTCCCTCCATCCTCTCCTCTCCTCTGCTCTCCGCTCCTCCGCTCCTCCTCTCCTCCGCTCTTTCTTATCTCCCCGGTCTCCTCCTCCAGCTGTCCCAGCGATGGAAGACCACTCGCTTCTCCGGTCCTTCGGTTCAGAAACCAGGCATCCTGTCCATCCTTGGCTTCGGTCTCTCACTCTTTCTCACCCCCGCTGGCTCTCCTCTCTTCCCCGCTGCACAGGCGCACTCGCTGCCCTGCCTCCAGAGGCACGCGCCTACAAAACAAGCCCTCAGCCTAAACCGACCAAGTGCAACGTGCGTCTGTCTCTGCTGGTGATACGATGTTAGTGGAACAAAATCTAAAAATAAATGGAATATTATTAGACTGAAAGTGCTCTATTCACAACACATTGGTGTTCCTTACTGATGGGTAAGATTATTTAGAGTCTGAACCGCTGTCAGACAGTGGATACTAAAGATCACCTCTACTAGTCTACGCTGGGATACGGCAGGGTTTGGTGTGCCTCTAGTGGTGGTTTACGGTAATGCAATGCAACATGAAAACATAACTGAAACATCACAATTGTCAAATGTTCTCGCCATTTAAAGCGACATCGCCGTACCACACGGATATATAACGTAGTGACATGCAATACGTCTGTTTGTGGTAGCGACGTTTCACTGCAACTACTTTGTTTAAGGATTTGTTGTGGGAGTCGTTGTCTTGGCAACAAGGGAAAGTTTTGACTGGGGACCAAAAGAAGGTGAGTTGCAATATTTGGGGAGATCGCAGCGCTTCCTAAATGAGCTAATTAACAAACCACGTTACCCTTACGGCTGCGGCCGTTGATTATTCTGTGGGTTATTGTCTTGGCCTATTATTAGATAATTGCAGCAGGTTAACGTGTGTGGGCGGGTTCGTGTTACGGATCCGTTGATGTCGGTGGGCGTCAAAGTATGGCTAAGGGATGGAAGAAAGCCCATTCTGTCTGCAGAACGATTTCTCTCTCTTCTCTTTCCCTGCGTGTGTGTGTGTGTGTGTGTGTGTTTGTGTGTTAGAATGCCCCCCAAGAAGAAAGGGGGTTCTGGGGGTAAACAGGAAGGAGGAGTACTTGAAAGCACAGAATCCCCAAGCATGGACAAAGAGGCCCAGTTACAGCGAGAGTAAGACTGTCAATCCATCACTGTCTGTGCCTCTGTCTCTCTCATCGATCTTTTTCCTGCATGCTCCCCTCATCCGATCACACCATTCCCCCACTCACTCACTCACTCCCTCCCTTCCCCCACCTCCTCCCTCACCCAGTCCCTCCCTCCCTCACCCAACCCCCCCCCCACCTCCCTCCCTCATGACAGCAGGTGTTTGCCCTCCCTCTCTTCCTCCAGGTATGACCTCCTGACAGAAACACTGGCCAGTCTAAAGAGGAAGGTGGAGCGGCTGTATCCTTCCTGCCCCCATCCGGGCCTTCCTCCCCTCTTCCTGTTGCTGTCCTGTCACACTCAGGTGAACTCCTCCCCAACCAGGAAGAGGGAGGTAGGAAGGGGGGGTCTGATTGGTCCAGATGTGAACACGTTCGATCTTAACGCGTTTGTGATGTCAGCCGGTGTGAGAATGAGTTCCTGCAGAAGGAGACGGACCAGACGCGTGCAGAGAGCGTAAGTGACACACACACACTAATACACACACACACTAACACACTAACACACACACTATCACACTAACACACACATACACACACTAACACACACAAATACTAACACTAACACACTAACACACACACACAAACACAACCACACTCTTGCCACTCGCTCCCCACCCTTCAGCAGTAAAGCATCCTACATGTCTACAACAACCCTCACCCACTCCCTCCCCCTCCCTCCCTCCCCCTCCACCCCCAGCAAGAGTACATGTCCTACATGTCGAAAAGGACCCACAAGCGTCAAACGGCCATCGTCACCCTGAGCGACCAGAACCACGCTGAGCTGGAGGCCCTTAAGAAGCAGAGGGAGGAGGCTCAGGCCAAGTACCAGGAACAGGCCAATGGTGGGGTGCCATGGGGTCATGGTCTGGCCAATGAGGAGTGATCAGGAAGTAGGGTCGACCCAATCGTGTACAGGAGATGCGCTAACACGTTCATCTGCCTCCGTCTCTTCCTATCCCTCCTCATCTTCATCCCTTCCTTCCTCCTTCTCCTCTTCCTGTTCCTCTTTGTTCCCCTGCTCCTTCAACTCCTCCTACCCCTTGTCCTCCTCTTCCCCGCCTCTTCCTCGCCCTCTGTCAGACTTGAGGAAGGAGATCCTGGAGAGGGAAAACGAGCTGGCTCAGCTTAATATGGAAATAGCAGAACTCAGAGAGTTTAAGGTGCAGATGCACGCACACACGCAGATGCACACACGCAGATGCACACACGCAGATGCACACACACGCAGATGCACACACGCATGCAGATGCACACACACACGCACACATGTAGATGCACTCACGTAGATGCACACACACGCAGATGCACACACACGCACACAGGCTTGCGGAACAGCATCTGTCTTCTAACATACATGCGAGGACGTCTGCTGAGTGAACCTGGTCATGTTGCGGCTCCAGAGCCTGCAGCAGCAGCAGCTGGGCCGCGTGGCCGAGCTGGAGAGAGAGAGGAGCCGCATGCGACGTCTCCACTCCGAGACCCTGCAGGCGCTGAAGGCCGACTTCCTGTTTGAGAAGGAGCGTTACGAGCGGCAGGTCAAACACAAAGTGCAGGCCCTCACGCTGGCTGCTAACAGGGTGAGAGGAGCGGAGCACGAGGAGCGGAGCACGCTCGTGTATGCACTCGCCTACACGTGGACGCACACACGCACACTCTTTGTTTCTCACTTCTCTCTCTCTCTCTCTAGCTGTCTCACACTTCTATCTCTCTCAGTTCTCACTCTTTCACTTCTCTCTCTCTCTCTCTCTCATTCACGTCTCTCTCATTCACTTCACTCTCTCTCACTTCTCTCTCCTCTCTCTCTCTCTCACTTCGCTCTCTCACTCCCCCCCCCCCCCCCTCTCTCCCCAGGAGGCGTCCCGCTGCCTCCACGCCCACACCAGGGAGGTGTCCGAGGAGAACCACCGCCTGCGTTCTGAGCTGCTGGTTCTGATTCGCCGAGGCCAGGCTCTGAAGACCCACCAGGAGCACGTGCAGGCCCAGCACCAGGCTCTCCTGATGGAGAGGGAGTACGTCAGGGAGCTCCTGCGGGCCGCCCCGCCGCACCACCACCTCCAGACACAGGGGGGCGCCAACACGCCCGAGGCTCCAACCACACACAGGCCCTGACGCCTGAAGCAGAGGAGAGGAGGGGGGGGGGCGTGTCTGAGGAGGTGTTAGGCTCATCGTCTGGTGAAGAACAGTACTGGGTTCAAATGCAGAACTACTAGTAACTCATTAAACTCTGTTCGAGTCGGTTCACCTCTCTGACTGTCTTTCGTAGCCACACATCTTCTCCATTTCTGCTTGTCTGCTTTCCAAAATGGTCACTCGCTGATGCTTTTTCTATGTTAACCTAAAAACCCATCGAAAAGTAACGTCAGAATCCTGATAGTCATCTAGGTTGACTTCACCCAAACTCTGCTTCCCTACGAAGGGAGGTCTTGAGGGCTAGAATAATATGTTAAGAAGCAGATAAATGATGAATCAATAAACACTGTGTAGTTGACTTCATTTTTTTTGTCCTTTCAATTCCAGTGTGTGATTCACACAGGATCATAGAGACAATTTTATTCCATTCGGAGCAGGAGATTTAGTTGCTGTAGCATTGAAAAAGACAGGTAGAGAGAAATGATTCATGAAAGCAAAGATTAAGAAACAACAGCACACAGACGATGGAAATGACTTTCCTTTCAGTAAAAACCTTTGCTTAGTAAAAACCATTGTCTCCCTCTTGTCAGTTGATAACACACAGGAGACCAAACCATTTCAGTAGCGCGTCCTTCTTGGCCATTGCCACATAATTTATTACTATTTAACCAAAATGTCTATTTGGTCTTGAATTTACATGTTTCACCAAAACTAAATCTAGTTAAACACAGGTGTACTTTGTTTGTATAAATAAATAGTGAATAAATACATCAAAAGTTAAAGGAATTAGGCAGAGTTTCCTCCTTGTCAGACTAGGTTTCCCTTATCCTTCCTCTTCTTCAGATCTCTCCTTCCTCCTTGTGGAAGACCTTTCCATCTGGCTGCTTTCTCCATCTCAGCTGGAAGTCTTCAGTCACCCCCTTCTCTCTCAGCTTCACCTGGACCTGAGGGAGAGAGAGAGAGAAGGAGAGGGAGGGAGAGAGATGGAGGGAGAGAGAGAGATGGAGGGAGAGGGAGGGAGAGAGATGGAGGGAGAGAGAGAGATGGAGGGAGAGGGAGAGATGGAGGGAGAGAGAGAGATGGAGAGGGAGAGATGGAGGGAGAGAGAGGGAGATAGAGAGAGGCTGGACTAAGAATGGGAAACTCTCCTCTTTCAAGTGAAGATCAACATTCATCAACAAGTCTCACCTGTCGTAAGATGTCCTCCATCACAGCAGGATCCTCGAGGTCCACACCAGAGTTCTCTCTGGTCACGCTCATCCTCACCACCTGCCGATGCAGCGGGACTGGACGCAGGCAGACCACAAATCATGTTCACGACACTTTCGCAATCGATCAACACGTCCCACGACAAGCTTCTCCGCGCTTCGTTGCCGCTATTCTACGAACGTCGGGTAAAACGTGGCGTGCGCACAAGGGGAAGGACTCACCGGACGAGCAGAAAAAGGGACACGATTCATTGCATGGTCGGTCCACCCATCTGCCGCTGCTGGAGAACCAGGCTGTGGCGCAAAACTCGTATCCTAGATGATTGTTGGGCTGTTCCACCTCCCAGTATTTGAAGGAGGAGTTGCTCCCGTCTGACCACTGCCAGGGGGTTCGGTACAGGCCGATCCAGGCACTGGAACCTGGAGTTATGACTTTCTGTAGCAGGTGACTCTCTGTCTGGTTCCTCACGCTGGCCAGGTGTGTGTGGTGTTGCCTGCAGTATCTCTGAGCTTCTGTCCAGTTCATCATTTGGGTAATCAGTTTGAACATCTCTCCAGGACGTTCTAGATCATGTGGATAAGAGCATGTGCAGGTGATGTAGGACATTAGTAGTTGTTTATTTTAACACATTATCTTCAGGGATAAGGTACATCAGTCGGATGTATGGTTTTTTAACACATTATCTTCAGGGATGAGGTATATCAGTCGAATGTATGGTTTTTTAACACATTACCATCAGGGATAAGGTATATCAGTCGAATGTGTGGTTTTTTAACACATTATCGTCAGGGATGCGGTACATCAGTCGGATGTATGGTTTTTTAACACATTACCATCAGGGATAAGGTATATCAGTCGGATATATGGTTTTTTAACACATCGTCAGGGATGAGGTATATCAGTCGAATGTATGTTTTTTTTAAAAACATTATCATCAGTGATGAGGTATATCAGTCGGATGTATGTTTTTAACACATTATCGTCAGGGATAAGGTATATTAGTCAGATGTATGTCTTCAAATATTCATGCACTTTTTCTGAAGAAAGTTTCACCTTAAAGTTCTCACCTTGATTGCAAATAAAATACCTTCCATTGCCACAGCTATCATCAAACCACATGCCGTTATCCAACACAGATACACAGAACTCTTTGCCGCTAAGGCAATTCGGTTGCCCCGACTTCCAGTTCCTGAAAGCAGCCTGTCCCTCTCCATGGTACTGACTGTCTTCCAGAGACCACATCCAGCTGGTGATGTCATCATACAAACCTATCCAGATGAAGTTGTCTATCAGATTATTCATGTTTGCCAATTTGACCAGCTTGTTCATGTCCTCCATGTTGTCTACGGTGGCCAGGTCAGTGTATTTCTCTCTGCAGTATCTCTGGGCTTCAGTCCAGGTCTTTGGGATGTTAACAAGATGGTACTGATGAGGACAGATTGTGGACAGATACCACAGTCCTGTTGACAACACACAGTAACAGGTCATTGCCAAAACTGGAATCATAGGTTATATCAAATATCACCGAATACCCAAAGAAAAGAACAGATCAACACATTTTAAATGACATTACTTCATTTTGTTTCTTGCTTGATTTGTTAACATTTTCAAACCCAGATTAAGATGTGACACAATCACACACTTTTACTGACCCAAGACAAGTAGAATGTTGTAAAGTTTGAACACCTCCATGTCTGTAAAAAAAGTTTTTTTATTTTTCCATCTCACGGATGATGCAGACCAATACATATTCGAGCAGAATTCGACACTGTCTTGCAAGTACAACAGTCTTGAATCGGTACAATAATCGCAAAGCTTCTAAAGATTTTGTTGCTTTAAGATCCTGACAAGGTCAATGTAAATATGCATTTGCAAGTCATCTTTAGTCAAACCATTTTTGTCAAAGTGATTGAAAATACCTGGACGAAATAATGTGGTCTCTCAATTTCTCCGTCTGCCTTCCTCAAGCTCTGTCTCTTTCTGTCTCTCTCACGCTCTCTCTCACTCTTACTCTATCGCTCTCTCTCACTCTCTCTCTCACTCTCTCTCTCTCTCTCTCTTTCTCCTTACAATAAAGACCATTAAACGGAAGGTATTCCAATAACAACAACCGTTGTTTTGTTTCAATTAAACGTTTTAAGTGAACGGTTGGAACTGAGTTTAGACATACAGTCTTTACAGCATAAATCATTTAAAAAAAATCCATAAGTATGATATTAACCACTGCTAGGTTGAGATAATATGTTAACTTAGGAAATGGACTGAAGCAGAATGCAAACCACATGGAAACGAACTCTCTAAACCGATGCAAATTGGATGCTAAAACCACTGTACAAGCTTGCTTCTTAATGAGATTACAAACAAAGATTGTCTTCATCGCTGTCGGTGACGAAACCTCGTTTGCTCTGGACTCAACATGGTCAGTTACCGAAACAGCAATTCATCCGTGAAACAATCAGTCGTTCAAATATTTTTTAGAAAATGTTTTTGGCAATAGCGCTGTCTGCCTTTTCAACATTTTCGTTTTGATTTGATCAACTTTTAAAGACAGGATTGGTGAGTTTCGCAAACCTAGTTCTTTTGGACTGAGTTTGAAAGATTCAAAACCAGGATATTGGATTGATTTAATTTGAGTGTTGAACCTGTAAGTACATTGGTTGCTATCAAGGTATGAGGATTTTTTCAGCAAATATCTACGTAAGCACTTCTCAACATTTCCCATCATGTCATTAACTACAGCACAACTTTTGCCATCCCTACTTTACTTCAATATTTATTTTTCTTACAACTTTTTTCTTTCACTCCTTACATTTTGACCCCAAACGTTACTACAGGTTGGGGGGAAAAGCTCTGAAAAAAGCTGATCTCACAAAAACGTGTTGGAAAACATATTTTTGAGAAGCAAATCAACAAGCTGAAGACAAACACATTCAACAAAAAGTTGATAGAAAAGTTTCTACTGGTTGAAACATGACATTTTGCAAACATGTTTGAGGGGAAAAGATGACGGTTTAATCTTGTGCCAATTTTGAGCTTCCTTCTTCTCAGGACAGCTTTCCTCTCCCTTTCCTTCCTCTTCTTCAGTTCAGATCTCTCCTTCCTCCTTGCGGAAGACCTTTCCATCTGGCTGCTTTCTCCACCTCAGTTTGAAGTTTTTGGTCACCCCCTTCTCTCTCAGCGTCACCTGGACCTGAGGAAGAGAGAGAGAGAGAGGGAGAGAGAAGGAGAGAGATGGAGGGAGAGAGGGAGAGAGAGGCTGGACTAAGATTGGTGAACTCTCCTCTTTCAAGTGAAGATCAACATTCATCAACAAGTCTCACCTGTCGTAAGATGTCCTCCATCACAGCAGGATCCTCTAGGTCCACACCAGAGTTCTCTCTGGTCACGCTCATCCTCACCACCTGCCGATGCACCGGGACTGGATGCAGGCAGACCACGTAACGTGAATTCCATGCGACAGAAGTCTTCAACGCGCTACTTTACGCCGTTCGATGAACCGCGATGCCAAATATCACAAACGTTTCAACTCACCGAGGTTGCAGAAGAAGGGGAGGGCGTCGGTGCAATACCGGTCTTCCCACCTTGGTGTCGTCGTCTCTACCGCTGTGCAGGATTTCCCCGTGGCGTAATCGTTAGGTTCACCCATGCCCCAGATTCTGAAGGAAGATCTACTACCATCCGACCAGTTCCAGATGTCTCTGTACAGACCAATCCAGGAGAAGCTGTATGAAGGTTTGATTCGTAATAACTGTTGGTTCTCAGTGTGACTCCTCACGCTGGCCAGGTCAGTATGATACTCCCTGCAGTAACTCTGTGCTTCTGTCCAGTTCAGATTTTGATCGATGAAGACAAATGTTGCCCCTGTGCAGAATAATGTATATTTAGGTGCAAATGAACACTAGAGAACTAGTGTCTGATAGATTCAAAAGGAAGGGTACGTAATAGGCCAGGTTGACATTTGTTTTACGTAAGCAACACGGCAACAACTAATACCATTTACAACAGATGTGTTAGATCCATAATATGTGTGCGAATGATCAAGCATTGACAATACTCAATGGTATTGGGGGGCCCCAAGACAGTTGGCTTTAGAGCCCCATAAAGGCTTGGGTAAGCACCCCCCTCCACCCCTGCTCCCCCCACCACCCTCACCACCCTCACCACCCTCACGCCTACCCCCCCCTTCGACGAACCGCGATGCCAAATATCACAAACGTCTCAACTCACCGAGGTTGCAGAAGAAGGGGAGGGCGTCGGTGCAATACCGGTCTTCCCACCTTGGTGTCGTCGTCTCTACCGCTGTGCAGGATTTCCCCGTGGCGTAATCGTTAGGTTCACCCATGCCCCAGATTCTGAAGGAAGATCTACTACCATCCGACCAGTTCCAGATGTCTCTGTACAGACCAATCCAGGAGAAGCTGTATGAAGGTTTGATTCGTAATAACTGTTGGTTCTCAGTGTGACTCCTCACGCTGGCCAGGTCAGTATGATACTCCCTGCAGTAACTCTGTGCTTCTGTCCAGTTCAGATTTTGATCGATGAAGACAAATGTTGCCCCTGTGCAGAATAATGTATATTTAGGTGCAAATGAACACTAGAGAACTAGTGTCTGATAGATTCAAAAGGAAGGGTACGTAATAGGCCAGGTTGACATTTGTTTTACGTAAGCAACACGGCAACAACTAATACCATTTACAACAGATGTGTTAGATCCATAATATGTGTGCGAATGATCAAGCATTGACAATACTCAATGGTATTGGGGGGCCCCAAGACAGTTGGCTTTAGAGCCCCATAAAGGCTTGGGTAAGCACCCCCCTCCACCCCTACTCCCACCCCCACCCTCACCACCTCCCATCAGCCTCCCCCTCCTCCAACACCTCCCCCTACCCCCCCCCCCCCACCACCACCACCCTCACCACCACACTCACCACCACAACCACCACCACCACCACCCTCACCACCCTTCTCTTGGCTTGTTGCCTCAACATTAACGTAGACGAACATTCCAGAACACCCTTTTTGCCAAAAACAGAACAACCGTTCACACTCCGACACGTGGGCGCATCCAGCTGCGTCACAGTCAGCGCTCACCTTGGTTACAGATCAAGTTGTTTCTCAAGCTGCAGTCGTCGTCGTACCACATGCCGTCGTCATGGTACCTCATACAGAACTGATTGCCTCCGTTGTTATTGGGCTGTCCGTTCCCCCAGAGAGTGAAGGTGACGTCTCCTTCTTTGCGGAGAAGGCTTTGTCCCTGAGACCATCTCCAAATGTTGATGTCCGCATGCAGACCTATCCAGGTTGTCCCTGGGTGGCCACCGGAAGCCTCCACGACTCTCTTCATGTCCTCCATGTTGTCTACGGTGGCCAGGTCAGTGTATTTCTCTCTGCAGTATCTCTGGGCTTCAGTCCAGTTCATTGGCTTGTTAATAAGAAGGTACTGATGAGGAAGGCACGAGTAAAAGGTACACAGGCCTGTTCATGACATGGAAGGAAAAGCCCACGAGAAAGACGGTTGGTTTTTTCGACTGAGCCCAAAGTGCACAAATCTTTTTTTTTCTTTGTTTCTTTTTTCTATTCTCTCTTTTTTTTACTATGGTAACATTTACAATACATCAGCCAAACCGGTCTGGGTCACGCCAAAAGCAACGCTGTCCTTTTTTTTCGAAAGTTCAAAGGTTACGTTCAAATTTTCCCACCAGTTAACGAGATTAGTCCATTTGTGGGATTTTAACCGGGATGATTCTGTGACCCAGCCTCCCTGAAGTGCTTCAGACCTCGTCTAAGAAAACACACTCTTTGTGCTTCTACGGTTTCATGACGTTTGAATTCCACACAGATCCCTAAAACACACTGTTACCTACCTGAGAGGAGAAGGATGATCACTGTTACATGAGAGGAGAAGGATGTAGAATGTGGCCCCACCTCCATATCTGTCCGCAAAAAGTAGGTTTGTTGGCAAAACAGCGTCACAGATGCCCAGTAAATATTTCTTTTCACGTAAGAAATTCAAGTAATCTGTAAAGTGTTTGGTCTCACCTGGGAAGGTAAACCGATCTGATGTGTCTTTCTTTCTTTCTTCCTTCTTCTTTTTGCCGAATCTCTCTCTCTCTCTCTTTCTCTCTCTCTCTCTCTCTCTCTCTCAAAATCAGGTTCTGACTATTTTTAGTGTCCTCTGAGCTTGATTGTCTTTTTCTACAATCGGGCATGCAAAATGGACTTTACGATCCAGGCATTTGCATATCTCTCAAATCGAGATTACATATGGAAATAAGTTGAATTGGGTTATAGCACACTGCTTAGCTTTCCTATAACATTGACACAGAGGTCATAGTTGAACTTAATCGTGTCTGTGGGTAGGTCAGTGATCGGTGCGATATTCTAAACACAGTTTTTTTAAAACACATTTTAAACGCTGGTATCAAATTGCCTTGTTATAAAAACCAATCGTATTGCTGAATAGTAAATTCAGATCGAAATTGTTTCGGGTAAATATAAAAAGTAAAGAGTCAAGTCTGACACTAAATCATATAAGTTAAAGTGTCACGTCGTTACGTTTCTAGATATTTCCTGGAACTGATCTTAACATCCAGAAAGAGCAAGCACAGGGTTAAGCCTTTTGGAGGATCATATATATACAAGCAAGCCGTTAAGCGATGGCACAGTGAGAATATTTTCACTGAGGTCACAGCCTGATTCGGGTGCAAACTACATGGAAATGAACTGTTGGCACTGATGCAAACAGTGTCAAACAGCATGGAATAGTCCCTAAAGTCATTCGTAGATTGACATATCAAACAATAAATATGTGTTTATCTTGTGAATACATTTTTTTCTTTCCTCCTTTTTAATTATTTTCTGACCATACAACTTTGTACGTGTTATTTAATCTAAAATCGCCTTTTGTCTCAATGGAGGGGCTATTGGACTAAATGCAACAGGTTGGAAAATTTGGAAAAGACACTGGTCCACAGTTAAAAGTATTGAATTCATTTTATTTGACAGATAGTGAGTGAAAGAAAATAGAAACACGAACAAAACTACAAAAACTGCTCCAGCAAAAGCAAATTTTAAATGACGATTTATGACAATGTAGGGACTCTTGCTGAGTGTCCAAGTGCCCGTACTCATCCATTAACAGGATCTAGCGAAAAATAAAACACAAAATAATCTTTCCTCATCCTACAAACTTAACTTCCCTACAAAGGTCCCTTTTAGTCAGGACAGGTTTCCTCTCCCTTTTCCTTCCTCTTCTTCAGATCCCTCCTTCCTCCTTGTGGAAGACCTTTCCATCTGGCTGCTTTCTCCATCTCAGCTGGAAGTCTTCAGTCACCCCCTTCTCTCTCCAGCTCACCGGGACTGAGGGAGAGAAGAGGGGGGAGGTAGGGAGAGAGAGGGGGGAGGGAGAGAGAGGGGGGAAGAGGGAGAGAGCGGGAGAGTAGAGAGAGAGAGAAGAGAGAGAGGGAGAGAGGGACGGAGAGAGAGGAGAATGAAGAGGGAAGAGCAGGAGGCGGACTATCAAGAATGAGATACTCTCCTCTATTCAAGTGCCACGATCAACATTCATCAACATAAGTCTTCACCTGTCGTAAGATTCTCTGCACAGGAGCATGGATCTCTCGAAGGTAGCCACATCCAAGAGTTTCTTCTCTGGTCAGAACGCTGCATCCTCACCACCTGCGATGCCACTTTGCAGGACTTGAAGGACATCCCCTGGAGAGATTAACTTTGTCCTCTCACCTGACATCGGATGCGCTATTAAAAATTACGCGGCACGACTTCCCTGCGAGGCTGACGACACTATGTCTGTATTTTAAACAGCCGGCAAAATGAAGTAGACTACGAAGGATAGCTGCAGAGAGAAGAAGAACAGAGACGAGTAGCAAGGAGTATGCGAGACATGGAATGTCGAAGAGAACCATCACATGACCGTGTACAAATAACTAATCACTCATTTTGCCTAAGACGGAAGACCAGGAACACACGGAAGGTGCACACAAGTGGCCCATTAGCGATCACAGAGAGGGACTTATCATTCTGTTTCCCATTGGGCTCATGCGAATCCCAGTATGTAAACGCATACATGCTGCCATCTGACCACTGCCAGGGGACTTTAAACAGGCCGATCCAGACGAATTCATCGTCGGGGATCAGATCCTTAACCTGTTGGTTCTCAGTGTGACTCCTCACGCTGGCCAGGTCAGTATACTGCATCCTGCAGTGACTCTGAGCCTCTGTCCAGTTCTTTAATTGATTAACGAAGACAAAAGACTGACCTGCAAAGGTACAAAACGTTGCCATTTTGGAAGGCTATGTTGGTATGTTTGTGAGGGAAGTGTGACATGAAAGGCAAGATTTTTTTATTTATCTTTTGGAAGTCATGCTCACCTTGTTGGCAGATGAAGGTTAATTTTAGAATGCAGGGACTATCATACCATTGGCTGTTTTCATCAACACAAGCACACAAGTTATTAACTGCATTGGAAGGTTCACCTACCAACCAGTTCCTGAACTCATTCAGTCCCTCTCTGTAGTTCGGACTGTCATCTATAGACCACCTCCAGCTGTTACGCAGACCTATCCAGACGGTCCTGTTAGGACTGGTCAGACTGTTCATGTCTACTGTCTTCACTAGGTTATCCATGTCTTCCTTGTTGTCTATGGTGGCCAGATCAGCGTGATGCTCTCTGCAGTATCTCAGGGCTTCAGTCCAGTTCATCGGGATGTTAACAACATGGTACTTATGGCTACGACACAAGGACAGAGTCCACAGTCCTGTTGATAACACACAGTAACAGATCGTTGTCAAACCTTGGTTTTTCTCTTTCTTATACCTAATATCACATCACACCTAATTCTGCCCAGTAAAATGATGACATTTCTGATGTGATGTACCTGTTGCTATTTTTTTTTCAGTCACCGGACTACGGATGCAATAATGCTAGCTGTCTTTCAAGGTTTGAACCGACAAATGAAATTGTAACGCCTCAGTTCCAGAATTGATTCAATGAGTTTTTCCAAACGTTCCACGCAGACTGCATTGCAGAGCTGGAATGCGATTCAAGCATCCAGTTATTCCCAAATGTTTAATCTTAAATTGTTCATATACCCACAACTTTAAGATCGTAAGTATGGACCAGCAAGGTACAACACATTGTATTTTGTGCGTGTAATTGTTGTTATTGTTGTAATTGAGTAATTGTACCTACACAGCCAGTATGCAACTGTGCAATTACTACACACACAAAGACAGCTACTGACCTGACAGTAGAAAGATTAAGATTGTAGTCCTCTCCATCCGGACGCTAACGGAAGATGTAGCAAATATTTTTTTCAGTTTGACTTTCTTGCAGATGATTGATCCACAACCAACTGTGTTAGTCATCTAGTAGTTCAGTCATCTTGTGATATCATTTCTCCAAGCCGTCGTCCATCACAACCAAGTTTGAAGTTGCAACAAACCTTTAAGTGAACTCGTTTGATGCGTAAGTGATTTGGGAGAGCACTATCTTACCTGTGATTACAGTTCCTTGATGGATTTGCTTCGCTTCGATGGATCTCAAAGGAAACTCGCACCATCAGTCTCTTCAATCTCCTGTTGTGATTCATGCTCCCCGTCTTCTTGGCTTAGTCCTTTCTACGCATCGCTATGCAAATATGAAGTATGGACATATTTGTCAAATATGCGCCAACCCACCCAGACACCTCTCTCTCTCTCTCTCTCGCTCTCTCTGTCGATCTCTCTCTCCCTTTCTGTCGGTCGATCTCTCTCTCCCTTTCTGTCGGTCGATCTCTCTCTCTCATATTGCCTTTGGTTTGGACCCAGAACCATTCAACACAGTGAACATTTAGAGGCACAGATGAACCCGGAGATCATTAACAGTGGTTCTGGTTCTGATTCATTACAACATGTCACCCTACTGGTATTTGTATATAACATCTGTTTTGTCTTTTGTTCTACTTTCTTAAACATGTTTCATCCTTTTTTTATAATTAGTTAGACATGTACCCTGCTTATTTAAGATTCTTGTTTCCTGCCATGGTGAATTCCTTGTCTATGTGAACTTCCATGGTGAATCAAACTAATTCGGAATCAGATACCCTTGCGAAATTCTGAATCCTTTACGTAGACTGGTCAACGATATGCAATATTTGGATGCGTTTTAGTGATCGCGTATGAGCAAGGAACAGAATAACATTGGAAAAAGTACAGTATTCCACCATCGTAACGGGATCATCTGGCAGTATAATGTTGCCCAATCAGCGGTTAACCAACGAGAACATTGATTGTTTCGATGGCTTGGTTATGGTTCTGCTGGGGCTAAAGGATGCAAACGAATGGAAATGATTCTCTGCACGGATGCAAACTACCGTGGAGTCCAGTGTCCGAGTGAACGCACAAAGGGACTGTCCTTCGCTAACCCTTGTTTATTCAAGAATCGCACAAGTAACATGCAAACATTCTTTGAATGCCATCAATCAACCAACCAATCGTTTAATCAAGCCATCGATTGATACAACATGTACATGAGTCAAGCAGTGACTGATTGAACAGTTTACTGTGATACAGGCATGTGTTGCACAGGTTTTTAGTGTGTATACTTTCTGTCGGACAAAACAGGTAAAAAAAGTTATTTTTTAAAGACTTTTGTTACTTTGAAAAACAGCAAATAACAATCCTGACGTCACTGTCATGAGGATCAAAAACAATCATTGTTCCCCCCCATCTAGGCATGTCACATGAGTCACGTCACATGTCACTTCCTTCTAATCAGCTGACAGGTGAGATGACCAATGGGGCTGTGTTTCTACCCTCGTCGATCACGCTGGGGCTGAGAAAGGGGAGGAGCTTCTCCCCCCTGAAGGAGCAGCCGTTGAAGGAGTAGATGTGAACTCTGGCCTCCACGTCGTAGAAGGACACCAGCCCCTCCTCGTAGTCCACAAACACCCCCACTTTCCGAGGCTTCTCCCTCAGACTGAGCAATACTGAGGGAGACTGAAGCGCCCGGTACTCATCCCCACTCCTCAGCCTCATCGTCCAGTAACCGTTATCCGGAGTGGACGTGATCATCCCTTTCCTGTTGATCGACTCTCGCACAACGCCAAGGTCCCAGAAGGTCTTCTGCCCCACGTCGACCTGGAAGTAGAACCTGCCGTACAGGAAGCCCTGGGTTCCCAGGACGCAGAGGACGGGGTCAAACCTCAGCGGGGTGTCGGGAAGAATCTGGAGCAGGTCGCCGCGGGCAACCTGCTTTCCGTCCGCTGATAGGATGAGGTTGGGGTGGGCAGTGTTCTGGTCCAACCTTACGTCCACTGGAAAGACACGAGAAGGTCCAATGAAGGTCCGTCTCAAATCAATTGGTAGGTAGGTAGGTAGGTAGGTAGGTAGGTAGGTAGGTAGGTAAGTAAGTAGGTGGATAGGTAGGCATATAGATAGATAGATAGATAGATAGATAGATAGATAGATAGATAGATAGATGGGTGGATAGGTGGATAGGTGGATGGATGGATGGATAGGGAGATGGATGTGAGGATGGATGGGTGAGTGGGCAGGCGGGCGGGCAGGCGGGCGGGCAGGCAGATACAGTCATAATAATAAATTGAGATCTTCACATGATGGCATTACCTGAATACTTCTGAACGCTTTTCAACTCTGGTAAGACAAGAGATGGAAACAGAAATGAACATTTTCAAAAACACAAGGAGTGATAGTGAGGTCCATAGACTCAAACATTAATATCAGCCATAGTTTGTTACATGTTATAACCAAAAGCTAAAAACACGACTCCAAACAGAGAGAACAAGTCTTACCTCTCTCTCTCAGGGTCTCCAACTGCTTTCTGACCACCTCTTCCAAATAAGATACTTTACTCCGCACCATCCGCACAAACTGGGGGGGGCGGATGCTGATCTCAGACCAGTCCTTGGTGGGCGGACGACCACAAAGAGACGGGTATCTCTAAAATCAGGAATGTAAAAGAAACGCAACAGACGGAGAATGAATACGGACCCATTTCATTCGCCGTTTTTTTTTTTCCAGACGAAGTGTGGAGTGTCCTGACCCGGAGAAGGTGGAGGTGGTCGTCGGTGTGTGAGAGCTGCTCCAGTTCGCTTTTCCTTCTCCTAAGCTCGGCGATCTCCACCTCTAGATCTCGGATGAGACCTCCGGCTTTCGTCTCCGACGCTTCCTGCTTCTCATCCAACTCCCGGTTGAGTTCCGCCTGGCTTTTCCCCATCTCGTTAATCAGAGCGGCGAAAAGACGAGCGCCTTCCGTCATCTCTTCCTTAGCGGTTTTCTGACGGAAGGAAACTTTTTAGCACGCGGACGCTTCAGAAATGTGTCTCTCCGACTTGGCAAGAGGATGACAAAGTCTGTGTCAAAACTGAATCTACGTTCAACTCAACACCCGTTTTGAAATTTGAGGAGATTTGCTCAACTCCTGCATGACTGTAAAGTTAAACGAAGATCATCTGTGTGTTTAAAAACAGAATGAGAACTCACTTTACTGGTCTCCAGTGAGGTTTTGATCTCCTCCACCTTTTGAACTCTGATATGAATCATCTGCTCAATTCCTTCCTCGGTCTCCTTCATCTGGATCTGAATGACATTACAGAGCAGTCAGCCGCAGTCTCTTGATCTGTAGTCAAAAGGTTTCCAGCCCTGAGCAGGGCTATTCTCCATGACTGTATCACGAGGGACCACTTGGGTTAAACCCTAACGGATGCTAACAATGCCTCATTCGGGTTGTGACTTCGATCAACTTTCAGTGGCCATGTCGAAACCTTATCACGATTATGCTTCGACCAATAAAAATGACATTTGTCTCCCACACAGTAACTCCAAATCAATACAGGAGTGGCTCTGTTCTTACGTAAATACCTAATTGTTGTAACTATTCAACCCTTGCTCTGCCTTAGGGTCATTGTGATTCACCTTTTGTACCACAACAGTGGGTCACAGTGACCCGAAAGCAGCACCAGGGTTTAAGCAAGTTAATCGTGTGAGCAAGGTGAACAAGGTATTGTAAATCTGAACGCGAGTGAACGGCAAACAGAGACAGACCTTCCTCCTATCGCACTCTTCCTCCAGAGAGACGGCCTCGTGTTCCCTGTGGCTGGTCTCCGCGCAGAACCGGCACACGCTCGTCTGGTCGCTGGTGCAGAACATCTCCAGGACCTTCTGGTGTTTCTTACACATCCTGTCCTCCAGGTTGTCCACGGGGTCGACCAGCTGGTGGATCTTCAGACCGATCACCCTCTGGTGAGGCTCCAGGTGAGTCTCGCAGTAGGAGGTCAGACACACCAGGCAGGACTTCAGAGCCCGGAGCTTCCTCCCGGTGCAGACGTCGCACGCCACGTCCCCCGGTTCGGCGGCGACGGCGGCGGTGGCGGTCTGGTCTGAGATGTTGCCCTGCATCTTCTTGAACTGGTCGCTGATCTCCTTCAAGGTGTTGTTGACGCTGATCTCCGGCCTGGATGGGAAGGTTCTCCCACAGCAGGGGCACATGCAGGTCTCACAGTCATCCCACACGCTGCTAAGGCAGGTCAGGCAGAAGTTGTGTCCGCAGGGGGTGGTGACCGGGTCAGTGAAGACCTCCAGGCAGATCGAACACTGGAACTGTTTCTCTAACAGCAGACCCATGGGGGAAGCCATTCTCTGTAACACAGGATGACGGAGAGGATGCTAATCTGTATAGAGGAAGTTCACGTAAGTTCCTAACGTCGGTTTGAACAGAAACTTCTGCAAAATGTGTTTACGTTGTTAGAGGAATCAACTTGTATAGACATTTTCTGACTCATAAACCGAATCAGAATGGGTTTAAGTCACCATGAACGTTCACCCAGACAAGGAATCTACTGTGGCTGGAAGGTGCATACAATAAACATATACAAATCCTAAATAGGTAGTGTACAGAACTGATTCTAAAGGGCTGGAATATGTCAGCCCTCTTAGTTTATTGCTTAGATGACACACTTGTTGCACGGCAACGGCTGACCAGACACACCCTTCCACCACACTGGAATAGAACCAGGACCGCCTTAACCTAACATTCCAAATTAGAATTCCTTTGTGAGACGGTGAATCACCCACCCTGTTCAACCTACTGCAGGTGTTTTCTGACTCAATTCAACTCAAGCTCGTCATCTTTCCAGAAAGATCTCCTTGTGACTTCACAAGTACGCCAGCCACTGTCATGGTCGCTCTGGCTTAGCTTACATTTGAGGAAGTTTTCTCGAAGAACTGCGATTGGGTGGTGTGATTGTAAACGGTTTCAGATTACAGCTGCCATCACAAAGTACCACCGAAGAAGAACAATGCTGTCGTCTAATTTAGAGAACCTTTCAAGTCACGTTAAGGACGAGATTCGGTTACATTCGCACTGTCTTTACGACACTTTGCTCTACTGTGACACGCAGTGTTAATGTCCTTTGCACCAACAACCTTGTGACTGGATGTGTTGCTGTGCGGTTACTTTGTTGTCCATGTATTCCCGTATCAGACCAAAGGTGGAAATCCAAAGGTGGCTGTCATAGCAACGCCTTAAGGTTACATGGTGTTCCATGGTTACACGGTATTCCATGTATTCCATATGTTCCATGTATTCCATGTACTCTTCATGCGTTGCTATGACAGCCACCTTTTGGTTTTCCACCTTTCGTCTGATACTTCTGACAGAGTAAAAGCCTAATGATAACCGGATGTCTCCATTGTCGTAATAGGTATTATGGGATTTCCTGTGAGAAAACCAAGCACAGTATAAGAACTGAGTATCATTAAAAAAACGTCTATATTTCTCACTGTGCTGGCTGGCTGGATTAGTTTCAAGCATAATCCAGCTCATACATAACATCCCATCATCTAAACCCCTGCTCTTCACTAGAGTCTTTGTGATTCATCTTTTGCACCGCCGGTGGTTACATTCAACAGGTGACAGGTGTGAGCATCAAGTCTGCATTCTGCAAAGCGTCTGTTACTCACGCTGTGTGCGTCGATGGTTAGCGACTGGGGCCGGGTCAAGTAGGCTCTCCTTGGCGCGCTGTCGGACAGACAGCTGTCTCTGTCTCTGGACCTGGTGGAAGTGCTACCTGGCAGGGCTTCATGACTGGAGAGGGAGGGCATGTGACGTGAGGCTGGCTGTCAGACAGGTCCTGTCCTCGTGGTTTGTCATGTTGCGGTTGTGTAAAGACAGTTCAGGCCCCGCCTCACTCTTTCTCAGTGTTGCTCGGCTGCTGCAGCTCGCACATCTGTCTCAAATGCAACGCTACGCCCGGCGCCTATGGGCCAGATGTGTGAAACCTAGAAGCGGTTATCATGCAAACCTTTGATACATGCGTGTGTGTGTGGTGTGTGATGTGTATGTGTGTGTTTCGCAATGTGTGTGTGGTGTGTGCTAGAGCCTGTGACCCACTGTGTGGTGTGTTTGAATGTGGTGTGTGTGTGTCTGAATGTGTGTGGTTGCTGCATGGTTATGTGTGTGTATTGTGGTGATACTTGCGTGGTGGCCAGATAGTGTGTATGTGTAGTGTGTGCATGTACTGCTGTGTGTGGTGTGTGTGTCGTAATCATGACACCTTATCACCCACAGGTGTGCTGTGTGTATGTGTGTGTGTATGTGTATGTGACACGATTTATGTGCACTGTACGGGTGTGTGTTATTGTATGTGTGTGTGTGTGGTTGGCCATACTTTGTGTCGTCAGCATTCTCGGCGTTCAGGTGAATATTTTTAGATTACCCTTAGATGCAAGCGTACTTCGCTAGATAGCGATATGGACCACCCTGTGGAAGGTCACACGCGAACTGTTCAACTACATGTCATGTGACATACCCACAGAACTGATCTCTGACAAGGATCTCCTGGAAACAAACTGGAGAAACACCTTGGGAACTGTCTTCAGGAAACATTTCCAGCTTCCAACCACATAATCTAACTTCAGATCATCAAACCACCAGGCTTATAAAAGGCTAATGGTCATCAGAAATGAGTCCAAGCCAATCACAGCTTTTGCCCAGTGAACGTCTGAACAGCCAATGAGATCGTGACATCACCGATGCTCATCTCACAGGCCTCCCCTAGAGGGCAGAATCAGGTCGGCTAATTTGTCTCAGGCATGTGACCATCGCGTTGTCCCTGTTCGCCCAATCGTCTCGCTCGTGTTCTCAAGCAACCAGTGGAAAATTACAAGAAAAGAATGTGCATGGGTAACATTTAACTTGTCTTAAATCAATCCGAACAAGTTCCTCATACTGTCTCGCTTTCACATTCACACTCGTTTGAATGTCGGTTCAGGAGGTGAGCATGGAAATTGAGGATGCTTGAATAGTTGAACAGTTGGGCTGTAATGAACCGTATCGTTTACTCCGTGGGCCACATTCTCTGTAATCAGTAATATCAAATCATCTTTATTCAAGACACATAGGTCTATAAAGGCAACAAAATACAGATATATTTACATGCACATTAAACAATACAAAAACATTAACAACGATTCATACGATTATGATTCATCATTAAAACATATACAGGCTTTGGGTCCCATTTTTCCCAAATTAAGATGCATATCCTGCGTCACTCTTTGAAACATCAGGTATGGACACAATGATCATGTTCTGAGACCCTGTTAGTCTGCACATGCATCAATACATAAGATTCCCTTAAAAAGACATTAAAAGTGGGCGCATAATTAGACACAAAACATTTTACTGGCACTACATCACCTAGAAATTTGAAGGACAATTCTCAGTTCGTCATTACAAGCCACTTGAAGTTTTTGGGGGTTTTTTTTTTCGATTGACAAAAATAGATCTATTAGGCTTTATTTGATTGTTGTATTTTGCACTTATGCCGTCTAGAATACAGCTCAGAGCTCGGAACAAACAGAAATCTGAGGCTCACACATTATAGCCTATTATGACACAAAAGCGTCTAATGAATACTATAGCTATACTATAACTTAGCATAAAAGCGTTTGATTGAATCAATTCCCGATTAGGCCGTAGTATCGAATTTCGCTTATTTTCTCAACTATACCAGGCTGTTTGGCTGCAGACAGAGCGTGAGGTCACGAGGGGTGCGTGAGGTTACGAGGAGTGTGTTGGGCGATCAACGTCCTCCGATGTTCTCAGATGACGGTTCACACCCCTAGTCAGGAGGTGCTTCTTCGATTTGTTATTCAAACCTTCCCCCGGAGACTGTCTGTCTGCTCCCTCTGATCTCCGACGGAGGATGTGTGTTAAGGTTCAGGGTTAAAGGGTCGAGTCAGAATGGTGTTTAGCCTCTTTATGACGTCGGTTTGTCTCGAGACTCAACGTTGTCCTATTTTAGGGGTAAAATTCGACCGCAGATTGTTTGACAATGAAAATGGTTGACAGGTTACGGCAATAAAGACGTGGTATTGAAATCAACCGAAGTGGAATGAAGTGAAAACATCTGACTGCTCAAAGGGTCTGGATGGGTCAATGTGGGATGTACGATTTATATGGAGTAGAGCAGGTCCGTAGCCAGCCTATTGAAATGGGGGGTTCTTTTTTTGTTATTGACCTTTTTGCAGTTTTTCCCCCTCCTTTTGTATTTAGTTATGATTGTATCATATTAATTGGAAACAGAAACCCACATTTTTTGTGACAAACATTGATTAAAACTATGATGACAATAATCACATAAATATTATATATATATATCTAACGACTTGATGTATATGTATAGCATGGGAGAATATCAGCCTTGTTTTTCCATTCATTATTTTAGTATAAAGGTGTTTGGTGTGACCATTACCAGGTGACATTGTACTCGTCGTTGGACATTATCCATTACAAAGCGTAGGGTAATAGCATGCATGTCATTTGATCAATTCTTTTAATGGAAGTTATTTGGTGTGACATTAGTTTTGAAAATGTACATTTACTTTCTAGGAACCTCTGAGCATCATGGCCCACTAACGTGTTTGCTGAATCATCTAAATACATTTTAGCATTAAAGAATAGTTGTTCGGTTCTATCAAATGCTCATCCACCACCATGATGGACTTACTGCCTTGTATCACGCTCTTGACTAGCATGCTAAGGTTAACCTTGATTGCTCAGTCAAGCAGAGAGACTTTACTTACAGTTTGCATGGATAGGGAGAGAGGGATGGATGGAAAGGAAGCCAGAGAGAGAGCGAGAGAGAGAGACAGAGAGACAGAGAGACAGAGAGACAGAGAGAAAGAGAGAGAGAGAGACAGAGAGACAGAGAGAGACAGAGAGAGAGAGAAATGAAGGAGTGATCATAGGTGTAATATGTTCCGAGTACTTCTGAGTCATGTTGTTATGCCAGGTTGCTTTGTGTTGTCTTGTCCTAAGACCTTTAGCATCTAGTCTGACCCTGTGTCATTCTGTGCATTTGACAGGAAATGACCTGAACTTGAACGTGATTAAAACGAGACTTAACCAAAGCATTCAAAATAAATAAGATACAGAAACAGTTATACATATCAATACTTTCCACAGAAACACATTCAAAGTCAAATATTAACCCCGCCCCCCCACCCCTCACACACACCTCACTACAGATTTCTTGTTTGTATCATTTTAACCTCACAACACCTTTCTTTCAGTGTTTTTTTATATATTCACGTCAGTGTTTATGTATATACTTTATATATATATATATATATATATATACATATATATATACATATATATATATACCAATATTGCTCTCTGTAAATGTTACATTTACAGCGAGAAATCCCATACACATATTCCTTGGAACACAAGTTTTACGTTTACAAACCCCATTACCCGTATCCAACCTTGACTAGTTATGCGACCATGTTTTGCATGCAAGAGTGTTGACACTTTCCCCACTCACAGCAGTGCAGAGAAGAGCAGAGGAGGAGAGAGGAGAGACAAGAGAAGAAGGAGACGATACGAGACGTGTATGAGGACGAATCATCTAACACCGACACACACACACACACACACGTTTTTGTAAGAGTTGTTGTCATTCAGCCGCAATGAAACGATTGTTCATCATTTTGCGATCGTTTTCTCCATCTTGTCTGTGAACAGGAGGCTTAAGGATACCTACACATTCCTACCATGGAGCAGAGAAGGATTCAGTCCCTAATCATCTCAGGTAACCAACTATCCACCCATCCACCCATCAGCATGCTTGTCTGCATTACGGAGAAATCATTTTGACATCAAATGTCTCCAGCAACAGCCTCTGACCCCAAGCAAACGTCCTCGTTCGTCCCCAGGACTGTGTGCTCTCTGCTCGTGCCTTCAGCACGAGCACCACTTGGTCGGCGAGCCCAAGACCTGGACTGAAGCCCAGAGATACTGCAGAGAGAAGCACACCGACCTGGTCACGATGGAGAGCGTGGCAGACGCGGCAAGACTTCTCTCCGCCCTGAGCCCCACCTTCGACGGCAGGGCCTGGATCGGACTGAAGATGGGTGGGGTTTCCAAATGGAAGTGGTCCCTGTACCGGAAGGGTGATAACATTCTGTGGAACACAGGCGGGTTCCCTGGCTTTGAACATTGTGTTGTGATGCACAACGATGGACAGGGATACAGCTACTATTGTGATGCCAGATTCCCCTCTGTTTGTTACGATGGTAAGTTAACCTGTTGTCTCCTCGCAAACTTGGTTCAAAACGAGCGGTTCTGTTCTAAAACCCTCTAGAACCAGGGTGTCAAACCATGGTCATCGAGGACCACTATCCAGACAGTTTCAGATGTTTCCCAGCTCCAGCACACCTGATTCTTATGAATGGTCATTGTCAGGCTTCCACTGAACTTGATAACGACCCGTTCATTAGAATCAGGTGTGCTGGAGCAGGGAAATATCGAAAACTGTCTGGACAGCGGCCCTTCTCTAGCAGCACATTCAAATCGCTTCGGTGATCGATTGAGTCTGCCTGGAGGCCCTTTACAGGCACGGTTGAGTTTGAAATTGTGTGTTGATATTACTGCAGGCAAACTCAATCAAACCCAGATCCTAAATGTGAGTCCTACTGAGTTTTCCATGTGTGTTCAACGAATCTTCAGAAGCCACCAAGGGATACTCTCTGGTCCTGACAGAGATGGCATGGTGGGAAGCCCAACGTCACTGCAGGGATCGCTACACAGACCTAGCCAGAGTCATTAACGTCGCTCAGCAAAGCTCCGTTATGGTAGGTTCCAAGGTTCTCTTCTCGTTCTGTCATTTCCTGTAAGAATCTAGTAACTCGGAAACGTCTCCCTTCGTATTGGAATTGCTCCGTTTTTTTGTTTGTGTTTCGCAGCATTTTGTTACATGGCGTTGGTTTTGTGTTTTGAATCCTTGTATGTCAAGCCTTCGTGGATCGTCAGAGAATCCAACCAATTAATTACCACGTCAACCAATTAACCAATTAGTCACAGTCAACCAATCAACTCATTAATCTCAGGTTGCAGCACAAGGTCACTACGTGTGGGTGGGCCTGTTCAGAGACAACTGGGCGTGGTCTGACGAGAGCCCCTCCTCCTTCAGACAATGGGCGGAGCCTCAAGTCCCCAGTGAGCCCAATAGCTGCGCTGCCACTTCTGTCGTGCGTGCAGGACAATGGGAGGTGTTTCCCTGTTCCACCACCCTTCCCTTTCTGTGTCGTGGAGGTGAGCTGAAACGTCTCCATCTCTTTTTGAGAGGCGTCGCCCTTCGTTTTGAACCGTTGTGAGCAGAACACTCGTCATTCATGTCCGTTAAAGAAACTTAGGGTGTGATGCGTGGCTCTGTGAGGAAGACGGAGGCAACGTGGAAACTCCTTGATTTGACTTTCTGTTTGTTTGTTTGTTTGTTTGTTTGTTTATTTGTTTGTTTGTTTGTTTAGCCCTTAGAGGAAAACTGTTTCTTTGGAAGATGAAGATTCGCACGGATACTGACCTGACGGACAATGCGCTTTCTGACAAGTTGCTTCAGCAGGTGTGTGTGTGTGTGTGTGTGTGTGTGTGTGTGTGTGTGTGTGTGTGTGTGACTTTTGGACCTAAAATGTAAAACATTCAGTCCTCAATCTCAAACAGTGACCGTAATTTGAAAAGGGGTCGCGAAACAGCCACTAATCCCCTTAATGAAATGCACACAGTAAAATGGTGGTAAAGTGTGTTTTTCTTCTAGATAAACCAGATCATGGCAAACCAGGGCCTGTCTGATTATGAACTGCGCTGGCGCGCTCGACCCAAGATAGCCCTGGGAAACGAGGAGGAAGAGGAAGAGAAGGTGGTGAAGGAGGAGAGAGGTACTTCTCAAACTGCTTCCACACATCCAGGCTCATCAGATATGTCCATGTCTGGGCAACAGGAGGACATGGAAGGAAGTCTGCGAGGACAGGCCTCGCTACGAGTCTCTTATCTGCGTGTCTCTTATCTGCGTGTCTCTTATCTGTGTGTCTCTGATTTGTGTGTCGTCTGTGTCTCTTATCTGTCTGTTGTCTGTGTCTCTGATCTGTGTGTCGTCTGTGTCTCTGATCTGTGTGTGTCTGCTCTTTGTGTTGTCTATGTGTCTGATCTGGTCTGTCTCGCGTGTGCCTGCAGGTGTCTGTGTGTGTGTCTGTCTCTGATCTGTGTGTGTGTTTGATCTGGTCTGTTTCTGATCTGTGTGTGTCTGATCTAGTCTGTCTCTGATCTGTGTGTGTCTGATCTGGTCTGTCTCGCGTGTGCCTGCAGGTGTCTGTGTGTGTCTGTCTCCGATCTGTGTGTGTGTTTAGATCTGGTCTGTTTCTGATCTGTGTGTGTCTGATCTAGTCTGTCTCTGATCTGTGTGTGTCTGATCTGGTCTGTCTCGCGTGTGCCTGCAGGTGTCTGTGTGTGTCTGTCTCTGATCTGTGTGTGTTTGATCTAGTCTGTCTCTGATTTGTGTGTGTCTGATCTGGTCTGTCTCGCGTGTGCCTGCAGGTTTCTGTGGAGCTTGAGGTCCCAGTTCCTGGATCCCATGTTCCTGGAGATCAAGATGAAGGTGATGGTTGCGATGATGCTGGCGATGTCTATGGTAGCGATGTTGTGATGATGGCGGTGATGAATACAATGACACGGATGAAATTTGTGTTGATGCTGTGATTAAAGTGGACATCATTAACCACTCATTATCATGTCTTTACTATGATGATGATTGTCTGGAGAGCGTACGTGTGGACAGGTTATTTGAATCACAGCACTGTTTTAAGAGTGAAAGAAACTCTTCATTTAAACACATTTTAAACTGACTTTAACATAAAAGTTGGATGCTACTGTCTGTTCGGTGTGAAAGAAGCAGTAGTAACTAATGTACCCCGTGCAAAGTCTTACAGATTAGAGTGTATCTGTGTTTTTGTGTTAGAAAAGCTGAGGAACCTTAGGAGACCAGAAGCTATGAAATGCAACAGTCTCAAATGCAGTTGGGGTTTTTTTTAAATCAAGTTTACGCGTACTACATTCCTCCATTTATTTTCAGACGTCCTGTTCTATCGTTGATGCTTAAAATCTCAACAAACAGGAATAATCTGAATGTCTCAGTACTCGGAAAAATAATTGAAGTGCAAACTAATCGCCGTGATGACAGACTGGAATGTGAAATCTTGACAGAATCTTTTGTCATGAAGTTTTGGCAAGTTCATTCGGGAAAGACAGATCGCTCTCGGCCATAAATCATTCCTCTCTTTCGCTTTGCTACAAGGATACATCCCATGGGGTGTCAACTGTACTACTGTACTCATTGAGTACTGTATTGATATGCAGTACTGCAATTTTCTAGTGAATGTAGTAGCGTTCTTATTCTATGGAGGGCAGGCGCTCTTTGATCTATAATTCCCTCGTGGTCTAAGACCAAACACTTGTTATACATTAATATCTGTAGATAAACTCACTTAACCATTCTAGTTTTCTCATGATTGAAATACATCAATGTGTCTGGGCCTGAGATCTAGGCTAACAAAGCTGTCCAGTAGCTGTTCGCTACTCGCTTCTCCACCAATCAAGACGCAAGAAAAGTAGTTTCTACATGAATAAACATATTTTGGGGGATTTTAAGTTTCGTTTTACTATGAAACAATGAAACGAGGAGTGGTTTGGAGGGAACCCATCATTTTCATGTTGACTTGTGCCGCTTAGAGTCTAAGAACCGGTCCTGCCGACAAACCAGAAAACCTTCAGGGCGGATGTTTTGCCACAAGCGTTTCTTTGTTTTTGTTTTTTAAGCGGATGAATTGTCCTCGTCAACTCCACCCACACACGGCATTTCTCACAGTTCAAACAATCACCTGTTGTTCACACCTGTTCAGATGACTGAATTTGTGATCGGGTTGACTACACTTCTGCTGGTGAGTTCCTCATTTTGTGATATCGGTCAAGTAATAATGATACATAATACTTGTATAGCGCTTTTCAAGACACTCAAAGACGCTCCACATTTCCGATCCAACCAAATACATGAACGAAAACGACATAAGAGCATAAAATGACCCGTGCACGTTTAAAGGTAGCTTCCGTAGCCGTGCAAGAACCGAGCGTGTTTCAGTAACCCATTTCAATGCTGTGTTAAAAGAGAGTTAAAACTCTGGGATCCGACCCACATTGGGACCTGGGCAACAGCAAATTTGTCACATCAGAATTAGAATCGGTTGGTTCGCCATCCAAGTTGCACAAACGCGGAATTTCGTTTGGCATGGAGGTGCACTATATATCTGACATATCCGTTATATGTCGTTATCAATTGTTTAACTTTAGCAGGCAACTCACTCTGTTCTAAGAGTCAAAAAGGGCCTACTTCCCACGCTAAAATAAAGCAGGTTAATTTCCTTTTTACCCTGTAACTATATAGGCGCTGAAATGGCTGCACACGAATCAGTATCAATATTTGATGGAGTTCAATCAAGCACATACGATCTAAATGTCTCATTGTGTTGACCCATTTAACGTAGTTTCGGTTTATTTGGACCCCCGGAAGAGAGCATGAGGGTGTAGTCAGTACAGCGAGGGGGGTCATCTTTATTTGGTGCACCGACGATATAATCAGTCTTCCGTCTCTTATGGTCATTCTTCTATCACCAGCATTCATGGCACCTTCTACGCTGTCAGAAGATCAGTTTCGTTGTTGCATCTGTCTGGATGTCTTCACCAACCCCGTGTCCATCCCCTGCGGCCACAACTTCTGCTTGGCCTGCATCTCCGCCTTCTGGGACGTGCAAAACCGGAGCCAGTGTCCCCTGTGCAAGGAGAGCTTCCAACGGCGCCCGGATCTCCGCGTCAACCGAGGCTTCGCCGACATCGTCGAGCATTTCAAGAGGTCGCTGAGCCAGGTCGAGGCGGACGACGACGATGGCGACGCCGTGGTCGACGACGTGGCGGCCGAGAGCGTTTCCCCGGGCGTCCCTGTCTGCACGGCGTGCCCCGGGGGGGACGTCCACGCCGTGATGTCGTGTCTGGAGTGCCGGGCGTCCTTCTGCCAGGTTCACATGGTTCCTCACCGCAGGGATCCGAGCCTGCGGGAACACAGGCTGACGGAGCCCACTTCCTTCCCCCAGCAGGGACTCTGCCGTCAGCACAGGCTCCCCCTCCTGCTGTTCTGCAGGGTCGACCAGACTCTCCTCTGCGTGAGATGCACGGAGACGGACCACCAAGGCCACAGCGCCGTCACTGTGGAGAGGGCCACCCTGAACGTTAAGGTAGGGCGAGGCTTCCTTTATTCCTTGTGCTGCCTTTCGGGGGGGGGTCATTGGGATTCACCTTTTTTTGTAACAAAACGGTGGGTCACGGTGACCCGAAAAAAGCTGTTTTTTTAAACGTTTAAAGCATCCCCTCCGCCATCGCTTGGACGAAGGCGGAGGTGGATCCTTCCGCTGTTCTTAGGGGGGCTCTAACAGTGACCGCGTTGGTGTTCCTGACGTTCTGCTCCTGAACAGACGCACCTGGACAGCACTGAAGAGGAGGTGCAGCAGATGATCCAGACCAGACTGGAGAAGATGGATGACATCCAACTCTCAGTCGAGACCAGCAGGGTGAGTGACCGACTGTTGCTGCGGCTGGCGACAAACGGCCCCCGGAAAACCACCACGGAACCCGCGTCTGAATTAGTTCTCTCCCCGTGTTTTCGTTGCTCGCAGAGAAGCGTCTCGAAAGAGACGGAGGTGAGAGTCCAGCTGCTGAACGAGCTGGTCAGCTCCATCGAGCGAAGCAAGGCTCAAATGGTGGAGGAGCTTCAGGTCAAACAGGCCGCGACTGAAAGAAAAGCCCAAGGGCTCCTCCGAGATCTGGAGCGAGAGGTCGCGGAGCTTCGGCGGTGGAGCGCTGAGCTGGAGCAGCTCTCGCACACCGAGGACCCCCTGCTGCTCCTGGAGGTCAGCCCCCTTCCTCACCCCCTCAAGTCAGATGATTTGATTCCCTTCAAGTCAGATGATTTGAAGTCAGATGATTTGATTCCCCTCAAGTCAGATGATTTGATTCCCCTCAAGTCAGATGATTTGATTCCCCTCAAGTCAGATGATTTGATTCCCCTCAAATCAGATGATTTGATTCCCTTCAAGTCAAGGATTCTCCATGATTCTGTGTCTCACTCTCGCTTTTTTTTATTTCCTCCACGGTTCGTCTCCCACAGAGCTTCCCCTCCCTTCCCTCCCTTCCTCCCACCAAGGACTGGTCCGAGGTCCAAGTGCATTCTGACGTGTCTGTTGGGACCTTACAGAGAGTCGTATCCACGCTTGCAAACATCTGCCAGAAAGCAGAGAGGGAGCTGTCCGACCACGGTTTGTCCCGTTATGCTGTCGATGTAATCGATGACACGGTGGAGGGGAATAGAGGGGGATTGACTGTTAACATGACTGCGTTTTCCTTTTTCAGAGCTACAGAGAGTCCAGCAGTATGCAGGTATGTTCCTACAGAACGGCAACGTCAGTTCGTGATTCAAACCGTTGAGCAAACACACGTTTACATTTGGGGGGGTTGAAACCAAGCACAAACAGAGTGGTCTGTTTGCCACCTGCTCGTCCGGTATCTGTCTTATCTCTTATCACTACATCCATTCAACTGTCTCCTCTCGTTCCTTTTACCCTTCCTTCCCACCCCGCCTCCTCCCCTTCTCCACTCCCCTTTGCTCCCCCTCTTCTCCCCTTCTCCCCTTCTCCCCTTCTCCCCTTCTCCCCTCCCAGTGGAGGTGACTCTGGACCCAGCCACAGCAGCGGCCTGGCTGTTTCTGTCAGCAGACGGAAAGAAGGTGAGCCTGGCTCCGCAGGCAAGGCAGGTGAGGGGCCAGGACGGTCCGCTGAGGTTCGACTCCTGCGTCTGCGTGCTGGGCAAGCAAGGGTTCGCCACCGGGAGGCGCTACTGGGTCATCGATGTGAGTTCTGGCTTGAAGTGGATTCCTTTCAGTAACGCATTGCGTTAGAGAAATGAAAGACTGAACATTTTATACAATCTAAAAGAGCGCCGCGTGGAAATATTTCCTGCCGTTGGACTTTCTTTGAATCCAAAGAGTCCATCCACGTCTTTTTCAAAGATTTACCCACCGCATTGAGATTGTTTGATTGGCTGAGTTAGAATTCATTGCTTGATTTCAAATATCAAATGAACAAATGAGGTATAATTGGCTCTATAACTAGTAATATACTACGTCAATTCACGAGTTTTCCTCCATCACAGGTGGGCAACAAGACAGACTGGGATGTGGGCGTGGCCTTAGAGTCTATCAACAGGAAGGGGAGTATCCTAGTGAGACCTGATAAGGGTTTCTGGGCAGTGTGTCGGCGAAAAGGCGGAGACCTCCATGCTTGCACTGGATCCCCGACACCCCCTTGTCTGAGGGAGAAGCCCCAGAAAGTGGGGGTGTTTGTGGACTACGAGGAGGGGCTGGTGTCCTTCTACGACGTGGAGGCCAGAGTTCACATCTACTCCTTCAACGGCTGCTCCTTCAGGGGGGAGAAGCTCCTCCCCTTTCTCAACCCATGTCTCTCTCACAACGGGAGGAACAGCGCTCCATTGGTTATCTGCGATGCAAAGGGGGCGGGGTTAGTGCAGGAAGTCTCCATCGAGACCGTTCTGTCCCTGCAGTTTGTGTTGTGACCCAACTGTCAATCACTCGTTTGTCCCGCCTCTTTCCTGGGTGGACACTCCTTGGCACCCTCGCTCATCCGAATCTGAATTAGTTTTATTCGCCATGTGAGTTCCCACAAACAAGGCGTTTACTGTGTCGGGAAGATGTATGTAAGGAGAGGAGAAATCAAAGTGGTATAAAAGTCTGTCCAATCCTAAATATCTAATACACTAATATGAAGTAACGTGTCAAAAGAAAATAGAAAATAGAAAGGTAGGTCGATGGAGGACACTTTGACGGAACCGTCAAATAAGGATCTGATTCCGTTTCAGTTCCGAGGATGAGAGAAAGAGAAAGAGATTGAAATCAAGCTCGAAAGTAGGGGCCGCTGCTGATGGGAGAACGGATCTGTGGAAACGGAGGGGTTTCCTCGAAAGAGAGAGAGAGCCAAAGGGACAGTGAGGAGAGAGAGCCACACCATGGGATCCAGGGAGGGGGTGAGGGGGAGAGAGAGGAGACGTACTGTATATAGGGGCGAGAGAGGAGAGGCACTGTATATAAAGGAGTGAGAGAGATTTTTTTTTACAGGCGGTTTTGGAGAGGATGTAGGCGGGGCAAAAAGGGGAAGAGAGAGGGAGATTTTTTGACCGGACGGGTTGGAGATGACGTAGGAGGGGCAGAGAGAGAGAGAGAGAGACAGAGAGAGACAGAGAGAGAGAGAGAGAGAGAGAGAGAGAGTGAAGGGGCGAGAGAGTGAAGGGGAGAGTGAAGTGTTATAAGGGAAATCTGCCCTCAGGAACACAACCGACTTAACCACTTAAATTTGAACAAGGAAACATCAGTCAGTACCAAAGGTAAGCACATCTTCAAGCTCTTAAAATGCAGCCAGATGTTGACAGTCGTGATTGCATAGGTTTTTAACAAGTCTGCATGATGCAGGGTGAACGTTTTGTTACTGAAGATGATGCCAACACAAACCAGAACTCTACAACTTGTCTAGTGACTGTCTCAACAAATTGTTGCTGTGTTTGTTTTACGAACTGTCTCTGTTTTAAACACATTAATAAAGAAAAACTTAACACCCAATTGTATTTCTGTTGTTAGATACCCCACCCCGGAAAAGTAATTGATTAAACAGGTTGTCTAAACTAAAGCCAAGAGGCTGTAGACTTTATCATGCCTAATGAGATGTTTATGACTGCCATTAGTGGCTTGAAGATTTGTGCATGATCTAAATATGCTCGCGTGTGTGTGTGGTGTGTGTGTGTGTGTGTGTGAAGGAATGTGAGTACAGAAAGAGAAAGTGTTCATGTACAGATGGTGTCTCAGTGGGTTGATACAGTTCTCACCACCCATACTGTGTCCAGCTGCCCTCCACCCTCCTCTCCCTCCCACCACCCTCCTCTCCCTCCTCCACCCTCCTCCCTCTCCCTTCCCCCTCCTCCCTCGTCCTCCATCCTATTCTCCCTCCTCCCTCTCCCTTCACCCTCCTCCCTCGTCCTCCATCCTATTCTCCCTCCTCCCTCCACCCACCTCCCTCTACCTCCACCCTCCGCTCCCTCCATCCCCTGCTCCCTCCACCTTTCCCTAACTCCATCCTCTTCTTCCTCCACCCTCCTCTCCCTCCCTGCTCCCTCCACCCACCCATTCAAGGCTACTATCTCATCACTTCATAATCCTTCTCCTCTCAGTCCATCCCTCCGGTTTTTCTGCCACACAAAGTGAATGCTAAGTTTATGCCTCCCCTCTCTCTGTGTCTGTCTCTGTCTCTCTCCCCCCTACTGTATAACAGTACAGGACAAATCTGAACACCAGATCTTCAACACCAGGCTCTCAGCCAATGGAATGATCGTGCTCGCGTCACCTGACCCTCGGAGAAGGCATCTGCTTCAGAGCTAACTGCAGATTGGCTGAGGAACAACATGTCCTTCCAGTTTCTGCGTGACCCCTGCGAATTGTAGAATTCTATCCAGGTCACGGCTGGGCGGCCATTTTGTGCTTTTGGCAGAAAGGACATCTCTTAAAGACGTCTTGGTGGAGGTCAGGGGGGGTCAACAACACTTCTTATCCAGAGGAATGCCTTGGTGTCTTCACTTCTCACAGACCCACCCTAAAATGGCCTCTGGCTCCGCCCTTTTTCTTGGACTTGTCATGCTTCTCCAATGGGGGCCCTCGGGGGTCAAGAGTCAGAACGACACAGAGCCAATAGTATTAGAGGGAAAGTGCCTGGTGGTGTGTGACTCCACCCCTTCCTCCGAGCCTTCAGGTAACGCTCTGGGCATGTCAGTACGCTCTGGGACCGGACGAGTGGCGTTCTCGGCGATCCGCAACACCAACCACGAACCGTCGGAGATGAGCAACCGCACGATGACCATCTACTTTGACCAGGTCAGTCTGTGTGTGTTGGTCTATATATGTGTCTGTCTGTGTCAGTCTGTGTGTGTTTGTCTTTGTATGTGTCTGTCTGTCTTTCTGTGTTAGTCTGTGTGTGTTTGTCTTTGTATGTGTCTGTCTGTCTGTCTGTCAATGTGTGTGTCTCTGTGTGGGTGTGTCTGTCTGCGTCAGTGTGTGTGTCTCTGTGTGGGTGTGTCTGTCTGTGTCAGTGTGTGTGTCTCTGTGTGAGTGTTTGCCAGCTCATATACACATGTCCTCCTGGTCACTATGACACCCCTGACCTCTCTCTCTCTCTCTCGGTCAGATTCTGGTGAACGTGGGCAGCCATTTTGACCCGGCACGAAGCATCTTCGTGGCTCCCAGAAAAGGCGTCTACAGTTTCTGCTTCCATGTGGTGAAGGTCTATAACCGTCAGACCATACAGGTGACCACCTTAGATTCATCACATGATACAGGTGTCTTTCATTTCTCACACTTTCTCTACCCTCACCCATCCCTCTCTCTTTCTCTCCCACTCTTTATACCACTCTCTAAATCCTTCTTCACCTCACATGCTGCCCAATGTCCTCCTGTCTCCATCTCCATTTCTTTCTCTCTTTGCATATTTCTCTCACAGATCTCCATCTCTCTCTCTCTTCTTCTCTCTTTTTACGTCCCTCTCTCTCCTCCTCCCTCCTCTCACGCTCTCTCTTCCATCCTCTCACCCTCTCTCTCCTCCCTCCTTCTCTCGCTCTCTCTCCTCCATCCTCTCATCCTCTCCTCCCTCCATCCTCACACTCTCTCTCTCCTCATCCTCTCACCCTCTCTCTCCTCCCTCCATCCTCTTACCCTCTCTCTCTCCTCCCTCCTTCTTTCACGCGCTCTCTCTCTCTCTCTCTCTCTCTCTCACCGTCTCCTCTCACCCTCTCTCTCTCTCCTCCATCCTCTCACGCTCTCACCCTCTCTCCCTTTCTCCCTCAGGTGAGTCTAGTGCTCAATGGGTGGCCCGTCATCTCGGCATTTGCCGGCGACCAGGATGTCACCAGGGAGGCTGCCACCAACGCAGGGCTGGTTACCATGGAGAGAGGAGACAAGGCCTCTCTCAAGCTGGAGAGAGGGAATCTGATGGGAGGATGGAAGTACTCAACCTTCTCTGGCTTCCTGGTGTTCCCCTTGTAGGGAGGGAGAGAGGGGAGGGTGGGGGGGGAGAGAGGAGGACGGAGGGTGGGAGAGAGGGGGCATGAAGGGTGGGAGAGAGGGG
>BROE01000023.1:8277736-8301992 GCA_036571765.1 Plecoglossus altivelis | reverse complement strand
GGGGGGGGAGAGAGGAGGACGGAGGGTGGGAGAGAGGGGGCACGGAGGGTGAGAGAGAGGGGGCATGGAGGGTGAGAGAGAGGGGGCATGGAAGGCTGAGGACAGAGGGTGGGGGGGAGAGGGTAGGGGGGAGAGAGGAGGATGGAAGGTGAGATGAGATAGGGGAGGACAGAGAGTGGGGGGGGGGGGAGGGTGGGAAGAGAAAGGGGAGGTCAGGGTGGCGGGAGGGGGATGGAAGGAGGGTGGGTGGTTGGGCTGTACTGAAGAGATGGAGAGAGCTAGGGAGTGGGGGACTGGAGAGAGATGTGTGGAGGAAGGATTGAGCAGAAGAGAGGTGTGGCATGGTGAAGGAAAGGCAGGGTAGGAGGTGGCCATACTCCATGTTCAGTGACTCCTGGTCCCAGCTCACCATGGAGGGAAGAGAGGGAAGAGAGAGGAGAGATGGAACAGAGAAAGAGAGAGCGGTAGAGATGAATTATATTTAGTCAAATCACTGCCTGCATGTTCCATGTTTCGTAGACTGACAGTTTAGGTTCTATGCATGAAACTCTTCAAACGAATGCTTAAAACGACCAAATAAAAACAGACAAAAACAAAGTGGTGTCCTTCCTTCCTTCCACCCGCCCCCCCCTTCTCCTCCAAGAGGAGAGAGCGTGAGCAGGATTGTGGGTAAAGTGTTGGTTCTGCGACAGGGAGCGTCCGGTAGCAGATGGAGCGTTGGCGAGGGCCCGGGGCGTGCCGCGCCAGGTCCCCGTGGCGACCACTCTGCACACTGTCACAAGCGATTTGTCAGCGCGCTCCGGTGCAGAGCGGAAGATGACACCGCTAGTGGAGGGGGAGGAGGGGGAGGAGGGAAGTGGGGGGAGGGGGGAGGGGAGGGAAATTCTTCACCGGCAAATGACGATCACACTTCAAAGTCAAGTCCAACCCAGTTATGAGTGCGTGGTGTCTTTTCCACAAGCATGATCACGGACAGCTTACCGAAGCGAAACAAACTAAAACCTCTTTCAAAGGAAGAGAAATGAATTAGTCCGTATTAGCACGAGGTGGTGACAGTAGTTCAAACTAGCAGCTGTCCTGAGACCTCAGAGGCTCTGCTCGACGTGCGTAACAACGACAAAACGACAAAAATCGATCCAAGTCGTCGTTTTTTATTTATTTATTGACAAAACGACATGTCAAATGATCAAATCGAAAGAGAATCACCAAAGAGAAAGAGAAAATGCTCTTCAGGTCCAGTCCTTTGAGAGCGCAGGCTGCTCTGACGAGAGGGGGACTCAAGATGGCGCTGTTGGGTTTCGACGCCGTTCTTTCTGCCGATGAACGCCAGAGGAAGGTGCTTGGGAAATGTTCATGATGTTGCCGTTGCCAATCTGAATCAAAGACGAATTTTGTATGTTGATAGTGCGTCGTGACCCTGAAGAATAGAAGGGAATATGAGACCGAGAAGTCAAAGATGAGCACAGGCTGAATTCGAAATGTTACATCATTAAAGACGACAACTCAAAGCTTCAGAGAACAATCCAAACGTGAGAGAAGACGTGTGCGTGTGTGTGTGCGTGTGTGTGTTATTTTCACCACACGCACCATCTGTCCTGGGTGTGTCTACAGGAGATGAATTCCTTCTCTGTGGAAAACAGACAAAACAAGATAGTCGTTGTCATTTCAACGTTCTTAGTCATCGCACGAGAACTAGCGAGAGACTAACTTACTTTATACTGAGGGTAACTCTGTCCTGTTCTGAGGTGAGGCGGGACTGGTTTGCTGCCTGTCTTCTCAAGATGACTCGGCAGAGGAGAGGACGTCTCCTGCACAGGATTGGCCACGCGCGGCTTCGAGGACGGTTGGCGATTGGCTGCGAGGGAGGCGGGAGCTGCGCGAGGCAAGGATTCGGTTGGTCCACGCAGATGCCGGTCTGGGAAAGGAGGGGTTAATGGCGTGGTGTGAGCGTTGCCTAGTAACGAGATGTCCCTCGCAGTTTCCCCCTTTGACTTCCAGGTGGCTCACTTCCTGTCTTACCTCTGTACGGCTGTTTGTTGCGCTCGTTTAAAGTCAAACCGCCTATTTCCTGCAATGACAACAAAAAAGAGTCATTTGGGCGATGTTCTACCATTCAAGATTTGACATTGCCACGGTAACTGCAGGTTCCAACCCGGAGGATTCTGTATTGGGTGGAACCCCAGCAGGCCGGGTTCAGTGGGGAAATGTATCCAGCTCATGGCGTTGCTCTGACTCACCTGTCGCTCTGTCTTACCTCTTGATCTGTCTCACCTCTTGATCTGTCTCACCTGTCACTCTGTCTCACCTGTCGCTCTGTCTTACCTCTTAATCTGTCTCACCTGTCGCTCTGTCTTACCTGTCACTCTGTCTTACCTCTTGATCTGTCTCACCTCTTGATCTGTCTCACCTCTTGATCTGTCTCACCTCTTGATCTGTCTCATCTGTTGATCTGCCTCACCTGTCGCTCTGTCTTACCTCTTGATCTGTCTCACCTCTTGATCTGCCTCACCTGTCGCTCTGCCTCACCTGTCGCTCTGTCTCACCTGTCGCTCTGCCTCACCTGTCGCTCTGCCTCACCTGTCGCTCTGCCTCACCTGTATGGGAAGCGGTCCGGTCCTCGCGTGGTGGGAAGATTGATGACTTCCTGGTGAAGAAGCAGAGAAGGACAAACACAGAGTTTGTTGAAACTCTTTGTTTGTCCGAGTGTTTTGTTGCTACACACACATATCTTTTTCCAAACAATACTAGCTACTGTTCCTTATGTTGTTTTTCTAACTGTTATTGTTGATGCATGGATCTCTTGTTGTGCCCCTAGCTTACTGTGGTAATAACTGTCATGCTAATGAAGCTGAATTGATCTCCAGACTAAAAAGATCAATGCGATTCTGGATCTATTGTCCATATTGTGCCCAAACAGCAGGGAGTCTCCACAGGTATTTACACACCTGGCAGCTTTAGAGGTTCAGCAACACCTTGTTTTATCTTGTTGGGCAACTCCTAAGAGAGAGAGGTGGAGAGAGGGGGAGAAAGAGAGAGAGGGAGAGAGAAAGAGAGAGAGGGAGTAAGAGAGAGAGGGAGACAGAGAAAGAGAGACAGGGAGAAAGAGAGAGAGAGAGAGAGAGAGAGAGAGAGAGAGAGGAAAAACGAAGATTTACAGGACAAAGAGTCATTGTTAATGTAGCAGGTCGAGACGGAATAGAGGAAGTGGATGATTTCTCCTCCAGTTGATTACCAGATCTTCCTCCAACTGACTGAGGGCAGTGTGGACCCCCTTCTTGTGTTGTTTAAATAGACGCTCCGTCACTTCCAGACACTCTGACCACAACAGAGGACAAAAGGAAGGTGCAGTTGAAACAATACAAAACCATCTGACATCTACATCGGACGTCTGTATCATGTGTCATATAGACGAATTATTGTGAGGGAAAAAATTCTCTGACAATCATGCAGCCCTACCTAGTACAATGCTGTTCTGTTCTATTCAGTTCTGTCAAAGCTGCAAGAAACCAGCGCAGGTGCAGGTCTCATGACTCACTCTCTCGACTCACCTCTCTCATCTCGTCCACTCCACCTCGCTCTCTCTCTCGATCGAACTTCCCTCACATCTCTCTAGCTCACTCCCTCTCTCTCTCTCACTCCCTCTCTCGTCTCTCACTACTCTCTCTCTGCTGTCTCCCTCTCTCTCCATCACCCCCCCTCTCTATCTGCCTCACTCCCTCCTCCCTTACCCCCTCCCCATCTCTCTCTCCCTCTGTCTCCCCCCCTCTCTCTCTCTTCTCTCTGTGCCTCTCTTTCTCTGTGCGTCTCCTCTCTAGAGTCTCGCCTCTCTCTACTATCTCTCTCTCTCTCCTGGTCTCTCTTTCTCTGTCCTCCCCCTCTCTCTTGCTCCGTCTGTCTCTCTTTCCTGTCTCCCTCGTCCTCACACTCTCCTCTCACACTCCTTTCTCTCTGTCTCTGTTTGCTCTGTCTTTCCCTCTCTCTCTGTGGAGTGCGTAGACAGAGTGAAAACAAAAAAAATAAGAAATTAAGAACCCTCTCGAAGCTTGGAAGAGCGCCAATCAGTGGGCGTACACCACAGACACGGAACATACGAAGCGTGTCAACCAACACATTGACAGAGTGTAAGTCCACACTTAGACCACTCATCCTTGTCACACACAACTCGACTTCACAGCCATAACGCGCACACTACCACCGGCCATCCCTCTCTAACTACCTCTTCGTGCAAACACACTTTTTCACCCTCCTTCACACACATAGTCCCAAGAGCCTGGTGATCTCAGAGAGAGAAGAAAAGAGAGGAGAGGAGAGAGGGGGAGAGAAGAGAGGAGGGGAGAGGGGAGGAGAGGAGAGGGAGAGAAGGAGAGGAGGTGTCGGCGACGGGCGGAGGGCCTGTCGCCCTGGGGGATACGAAACTTCACCATACTCCTCTGGGCGTCTCCAGAGGAGGAGAGAGGAGGAGGGGGGGAAGGGGGGTCGAAGAGGGAATAGGAGGGGGAGAGGGAGGAGGAAGTGGGAGGAGGAAGAGGAAGAGGGAGGTGGGAGAGGGGGGGGAGGAAGAGAAACAGGGCAAGGAAAGGAAGTCAATGGTTGAGAAAGAGTTGGTGTGAGTGTGTGTGAGTGTGTGTGAGTGTGTGTGAGTGTGTGTGAGTGTGTGTGTGTGAGTGTGTGTGTGTATGCATGCGTGTGTGTGCGTGCGTGAGTTTGTGTGTGAAAGTTTGTGTAAGTGAGTGTGTGAGTGAGTGTGAGTGAGTGAGAGCATGTTTGCTGACTAGACACTTACTATCATATGGTTCTCGACCAGTGACAATGGACCACAGAAGAATACCATAACTAGAGAGAGAGGGGGAGAGAGAGAGATGAAGAGAGAGAGATGGAGAGAGAGAGATGAAGAGAGAGAGATGGAGAGATGGAGAGAGGGAGAGAGATAGATGGAGAGAGGGAGATAGATGAAGAGAGAGAGAAGGGGAGAGAGAGATGAAGAGAGAGAGATGGAGAGAGGGAGATAGATGAAGAGAGAGAGAGGGAGAGAGATAGATGGAGAGAGAGATGGAGAGAGAGATGGAGAGAGGGAGATAGATGAAGAGAGAGAGAGGGAGAGAGAGAGAGAGAGAGATGAAGAGAGAGAGATGGAGAGAGAGATGGAGAGAGAGATGGAGAGAGGGAGATAGATGAAGAGAGAGCGAGGGAGAGAGAGAGAGATGAAGAGAGAGAAATGGAGAGAGGGAGATAGATGAAGAGAGAGAGAGGGAGAGAGAGATGAAGAGAGAGAGATGGAGAGAGGGAGATAGATGAAGAGAGAGAGAGGGGGAGAGAGAGATGAAGAGAGAGAGATGGAGAGAGATAGATGGAGAGAGAGAGGGAGAGGGGGAGAGGGAGAGAGAGAGGGAGAGAAAGAAAGACAGATAGACACAGACAGAGAGAGAGAGAGAAAAAAAGACAGAGGAACAAATGAAGAGAGAGAAACACACACAATCACATTTGCCTCTCAAATCAAAAAGTGCAGTTTTGCATGATGAAGAATGTTCTGGAAGAAGTCAGATCATGTGATGTACCTGTATACGTCCGAAGCTTTGGTGGGTGTATATGGGGATTCAAACGCCTCAGGGGGCATGTAAGTAATTGTACCCCCCTCATCCAAATCGCTCATGTTGGTCTCATTGGGAACAATGTGGTACACCTTAGCCAAACCGAAATCTGCTATCTGGCCAGAGAAAGTGACACGAGGGACGGAAATTGTGTCAGAGCAATATAGCAGTAATACTGTAATAATATCTCAATAATCCGGCCCTGTTTCTACAATTGAATCAGCGTCCTGCAGAGGCCTAGCCTTATCCAGAAGCCTGGGCCTTGCCTTGACTTTGATGCTGTCATCCAGCAGCACGTTGCTGGGCTTCAGGTCCAAGTGCAGCAGAGGTTTGGGAAGGTGGTGGAGGAAGTTCATGCCGAGGGCGATCTGGTGAACTGTGCGAAAGACCAGGGGCCAAGGTGGAGGATGAGAGAGCTTGTCCAGGAGGTCCGCCAGGGAGCCACTCTCCATGAACTCCATGACAACACCCAGCTGGGGGGAGGAGTGATAGTGAAGCGCTAGCCTGAAATACACCCTCCATTACCCTTCTGAACATAAGGGCGTCCGCCTTGCGCTATGTCTCGCCTCTCTTAACAGTAGTCTGGGCTTGGAGGAGGGAGGGTGAGGGTGAGGTGAGGGAGGATGATCCATGATGCGCTATGCAGAACAATATAGAGATGGGTGTGTGGTGGAGGGGGTGGAGGTGATGGAGGGGAGGGGGAGGGGAGGGGAGGGTGAGTGAAGGTGAAGGTGTGCTGGATATGGGAAGGAAGTAGGGTAAGGGTAGGGGAAGGAATGGACTGATGAGGCAGGTGAGGAGAGTGGGTTGAGGGAGGAAGGTATAAGGAAGGAAGGATGAAGGAAGGAAGGTGGAGGTGAGAGGGGCAGTGTGTGATTTTGTTGGTGACGAGTAGTGTGGTTCCGAGTTTATAGTAAGTGTAGTATATACACTTGAACACAAATAACACTTACACACACAACTCACCCCATATACACCCAAACTTACTTGTTGCCATGGTGCAAAAGCTTGATAGCCACATCCATTCCTAGATCTTTGTGTCTGGCCTTGTAGATTTTACCAAAGCCACCAGAACCAACATACTGCCATCTGTGCAGAACATCATCAGAGACCACCACAGCAGGTGGACCACGGGTGGGATCCATATTTACTAAATATGAAGGTGTTTGAGATTGTGTTTTGAGAATGTTATATGATGTTGGTTGTGTATATATTTATTTGTGTGTGTTGTTTGTTTTTTGTGAGAAGAGAGTTAGAGAGAGAGAGAGTCATTGAGAAGAGAGAGAGAAAGATATTTTGAGAAGAGAGAAAGATCAAATATCCTTATTGCTTTTAATCCTTAATACTTTTGGATTATAGGTAATCAATCCTCTCTTCTTCTTATCTCTCTCTGTGGTCTTCGACGCCACTTCCCCGATGCATAATATTAAACAAGTGTAAACAATAATAATTTTCAGTTCGCTTTAGGATATTGCGGAAATAAGACTTACCGGTGTGTTTAACATACAGGTTATTACTAACCGGCTGTTACAGCTCGTCAGCAAGACTAATTCAAATCAAATTAACAAACGGTATTAAAGAATAGCCGTAAGAAAACAGTCTAATCCTCATGAGATTGTTGTGTCGAAACAAAAACAAGAAGTGGGACTCTATTGTTATAAAGTTCTGCGTAGTAACTGCAGACAGAAGTAACGCGCAGCGCCAAATGAGTTAACAGAACGTCACGAGCACGAGCGTTTGTAAACGTTTTCTTCACCTGCTCATCACCGTCTATAACTTCACCAGGATGTCTTGATGAAGTTCACAGGGAAACATCATTGTTTTATGTCAATACGAACTAATATAGGACTATTATGGCAACATTGTTTTCACTGAAGTATTCTATTGAATGTATCTCCATCTATATTTGGGCTTTTTTTCTCGGTGCTTGAAAACAGAGAAGTTTGAGTGTTGATATTTTCAGCATGTAAACGAGAAAAATATGATCTGCAAGAGCAGCTTCTTGCAGCGCGTGCTGAAGAGGAAAGAGAGAGAGATTGAGATAGATGAAGAGAGAGAGGATGGAGAGCATGGAAAAGATGAGGAGAGAGAAGAGTACGGGAAGGGGGCAAGAGGAGAGAGTGAAGGAGAGGATGACTGAGTGGGAACGGGGAGAGAAAGGAGAGAGCCTTATATGACAGTAGAGAGAAAGAGGTGGACGATGAGAGCAGGGAGTATTTGATGAAGTCGGATGAGGAGGCACGAAAGAAGAGTGAGGTATGGAAGCAGCATAAAGAGAGGAGATAGGAAGAGAAGAGGAGAATAGATGAGAGAGAGAGAGGGGGAAGAAGAGACGATGGAAGAGTAGAGCAGTGGAGAGAGATAGAATAGGAGAGAGAGAGGGAGAGGGGGAGGAGGGAGAGAGAGAGGGGAGAGAAAGAAAGACAGATAGCGAGCGGGACAGAGAGTGAGAGAAGAGAAAATAAGGCAGAGGAAAATTTGTCAATGAAGCAGACGAGAATGTTACCGAACACAGAACCGATCACAATATATGGCACTCTCTAGAACACTCAAATCAAAAAGTGCAGTTTTGCATGATGAAGAATGTTCTGGAAGAAGTCAGATCATGTGATGTACCTGTATACGTCCGAAGCTTTGGTGGGTGTATATGGGGATTCAAACGCCTCAGGGGGCATGTAAGTAATGGGTGTAGACCCGGGGAGAGGGTTCCTCCGCACGCGCTCAGTCGTTTTTAGTCTCGAGGACCTCCGTAAGAGGTCTAACATACCGTGGGAGAACGTGTGGGTGCACACTCGAGGGTGAGAGGAACAATTGTGGTATCTTTGTATCCCTTGAGCCAAGACCGAAATCTGGCAGATCTGGACACAGGAGATAACTGTGAGACAGACGGGTAAGCGGAACATTGTTGTTCAGCAGTACTACACATAGAGAGGGCAAGATAATGACTGGTAATAACATATCTCAAGTAATCTTCCGGCCCTACTGGATGCTATGAAAGGAGTAGTTTTGATGTCTTAACTGAATAGGTCGCAGAAGCGCGTTCGGTAGTCAACAGAGGCCTAGCCTTTATTGAGCACGTATTGATGGGTGGCTTATGCTATGTAGAAATTTGTGTGGGCATGTCATACTATTGGGCAAGTGGTACCTGATGGCACAGTCGGAGCAGCGGCTTGCGCCTAGGTATTGACGTCGTATCTTCAGGTTGGCTTCCAATGTGCATGGCTTCAGAGTTTGCGTTTGGTGCAAGGTCGGTGGACTCGGCAAGTTCGCAATTCCTTTGATGTGGCTGATCTGCGTGAACTGTGGCCGTATCACTCAGTAGTCAGGGGTCCTATTATGGTGATGGAGGATGAGTAGTGGATGTGCAGTCACGCTTGCTTTGCATGTGCTCCGCCTTCAGGGACGCCCTACTCCCCTCTCCATGAACTCCAAATGACAACACCCCGCATGCCCCTGGGGGGAGGAGCTGAAGGGAGCGCAGCCCTGAAACACCCCCATGACCCTCAGAACATGAGGGCTGTCCGCCTTGCGCATGAGCTCTGCCTCTCTTAACAGGAGGGTCTGGGAGCTGGAGGAGGGGAGGAGAGGCCCACCCATAGGGGAGGGGGAGGGGACAGGGGGAAGTGGGTAGGGGGAGGGAGGAGGGGAGAAAAGAGAGAGAACCAGAGAGAAAGAGAGAGAGGAGGGGAGGGGAAGGGGGAGGGGGAGGGTGGAGGGAGGGAAGGGGGAAGGGGAGGTGGAAGGGGAGGGAGGAGAGGGGGAGGGAGGCGGAAGAAGGGAGCGAGAGGGCTACGAAACGTAAGTCTTGGTGTGTCTAGGAGAGGGGGAACGGGGAGGGGAACGGTAAGGAAGGAAAGGAGGAAAGGGAAGGAAGTCGAAGGGAGGTCAGTTAGGGCGAGGGCAGCGCATCGCACGAGAGTGGGCTAGGGTGTCACGAACAGGGGTGGATGTTCAACAGTAAAGATTGGTGGACTAATACACTGTGGAAAACGACAGACCAAATACCTTACATGTGGCTAATCAGATGACACCCGTCAATGACGGGGGATCATAACACTGCACGCTCCAGGGCCCGGGTCTCCCAAAGGGTCAAGGTCAAACTGGGAGGTCAAAAGGCGTTAATTCTGTAGCTATGTCATAGCTACCCACTCCAGGAAGCGCTGCTTATTCCCGTCACCCGTTTCTATGGAAGCACTTGTCATCACTGACGCCTAAGAATATAGAGTGAGGCTTTGGGAAAAGGGACGTGCCCCACAGATGGGTAATGACAGGCCTCAAAAGGGATTGGGCTTGGATAGCCCCCTCAACAAATCCCACGGGTGAGGGTAGCAGGGGGTGGGACTGTATGGGCGGAGAATAGACGGGGTTTTGGAACTGGGGGGTGGATTTTGGAGGAGAAAGGTCTGGGGGACACTAATATAGGGGTTGGAGGAAGGAGGTAGGTGGGGCTGTATCTGGGAGTGGCGCCTTTGTTGGCTAGATCTGGCATACCAGAAAGTCGCGTAAAGCGCGAGAACTAACATACTGAGACTGCCGAGCGTTTCGTGGCAGTAAGTCATCAATCAGAGATACAGGACCGCACAGCAGGTGGAGGCTTGGGGGGGCAATGCAGTGGTGTGGGGGGGAGGTCTCTCGGGACATGATTAAAGGGGAGGGTTGTGACGAATATCGCACGCGGGAGTAAGCTCGTGTTGGAGGGGAAGGGGAGGGGGCGTTCTATGGACCGCAGTGTACGCTCGTTACTATATTTCAGGTTTGTGGTGGTCGGTGTCGTCGTTTTGAGGGAGGAGAGGGAGGAGAAGAGAGAGAGAGAGGAGGAGAGAGGAGAGAGAAGAGAGGTGAGGAAATGGAGTCCATTAATGATCATACTTAGATGGCCTAAGGGATACTATTAATGGATTATTGCATACGAATCCTTCTCTCTCTAATGTCTTCTCGTGGGTCTACGAGCGCCACTTCCCCCGATTCTTTCGACAAAGAGTAGTTGGTAGGGGAACAAGAACAAAATATTTTCAGTTCGCTTTAGGATATTGCGGAAATAAGACTTACCGGTGTGTTTAACTCACAGGTTATTACTAACCGGCTGTTACAGCTCGTCAGCAAGACTAATTCAAATCAAATTAACAAACGGTATTAAAGAATAGCCGTAAGAAAACAGTCTAATCCTCATGAGATTGTTGTGTCGAAACAAAAACAAGAAGTGGGACTCTATTGTTATAAAGTTCTGCGTAGTAACTGCAGACAGAAGTAACGCGCAGCGCCAAATGAGTTAACAGAACGTCACGAGCACGGGCGTTTGTAAACGTTTTCTTCACCTGCTCATCACCGTCTATAACTTCACCAGGATGTCTTGATGAAGTTCACAGGGAAACATCATTGTTTTATGTCAATACGAACTAATATAGGACTATTATGGCAACATTGTTTTCACTGAAGTATTCTATTGAATGTATCTCCATCTATATTTGGGCTTTTTTTCTCGGTGCTTGAAAACAGAGAAGTTTGAGTGTTGATATTTTCAGCATGTAAACGAGAAAAATATGATCTGCAAGAGCAGCTTCTTGCAGCGCGTGCAAAGGAAAGTTTCCTCTCGTGACGTCAATGGAATTACCCTTATCTTTACGTGCGCGCCGCGTGTTCTCCATGTATAATGCTCGTTTATTATTGTGACATGTAATCGCCTAAACTCGTACACTATCGAGATTCCGAAGAAAACTTGGGATTGCTGGAGACGCGCTGAGCCTCAACTGTAAACAGTGAGGCGTTTCTTTCTGACGAAGTCGACGTACATTTGTAGATCGCAATGCTCTCTGTGACGCTTCTGTTTACGGTTTCGTTTTTGACCGTATTCTAAAAAAAACCCATAAGGACGTAGCTGTAGGTTTCTCTTTAGTGTCCCAAGTCCTAAGAATATTTGTCGCATTTTCTTGATGACCGCAACAAACCTTATGTGTTATTTGTGAACTTTGGACTAAATTCATTGCGGAAGACTAAATACGCCTACACACACAGAGAATCGAAACTTTCCGAAGAGCTGGAGGGGAATGAGGTTAGTCTTTCTGTAAATTGGTGTATATCAACATTAGGTTTTATTTCGATTAACTGTATTACGAAACATAATGTTGTAATGTGGTGTGTCTCAATATCTCTTCGCTTTCTCTCTCTCTCTCTCTCTCTCTCTCTCTCTCTCTCTCTCTCTCTCTCTCTGTATCTCTGTATCTCTCCCTCTTCCTCTCTCTCTCCCCTGGTCCCGTCTCCGTCGGTGACTTGCAGTTGTTTCCTGTGATGGCGTGCACTGGCCTCCTACCCTGTGTGACCAGCGGAGGGACGGAAAAGGGGTGGAGGGATAAAGGAACAGAGGAGCAGGTGGAAGATGAGTTTGCGTGTGCCGGGGCTCTGAGGGGCGCGCTTCTGTCCCTCCACCCCAACGTGAGGAGGGTGTTCGGGGTTACCATGGAGATCGAAGCGGAGGAGGACCCTGGGATGCCGCACAGCGGGCAGATCTGGCTCAAACTGAGAGGGACGAGGAAGGATGTGACCGCTAGCAAGGTGAGGCACGTTATGGCGCTCGCCGCCCAGGAAGACGTTCTGGCGGGCCCCCACGGCGTACGGAAGAGGGGTCGGGAAGAACGAGATGTAGCTCGAGCACGTGCGAGACGTTTCATCCGAAAACGGGATTAGGTTCCTTTGAAACTCGCTGCGTTCAGCGAATCGTACCTTTTTTCGGTTACCTGGAACGAGAAGCCCTAGTCCTCTTCTCTAGGTCAAACAACGATGAAGTTCTCGTTATTTCTCCCATGGATGTGACGTTCTAATGAGTGTCTCTCCTGCAGCTGTTTTTGAGGGGTGTGGTGAATCCGGAAGAGCAGAAGGAAGCTCCGTACCCTGACGTTCTCCACTGTGTGTTCTGCGGTGCTCGTGGCCTGTTCTTAGACTCCCTGATGAAAAACACCTCTGCCCATCTGGTCGTAAGTCCTACGGTATTATGTTGAAGGTGTTTTCATGTTTTGGTCATGTTTCTACATGTTTCTAGCCATGTCTGTTCCCTCCCTCCCAACGCAGGTGGGTTCCCCAGGATTCCTTCTTATATCTGGGCTTACGGAACCGGTGGTGAAGGCCTACTCTCTAATCACAGACCTGATCGCGCGGTACGAGGGTACCCAGAGACAGCATGCCGATGGTGGGGAAAGGGGCTCAGGCGAATCCCTGGATTCACGTCGGGCCTTTAAGTCCTTGGTGGAGATATGGGAGGACAGACACACTCTGGACTTACTGGTGCTACCAGGGGCTGTGAAGGAGACCCTGCTGGATCTTGTTAGGGAGTCAGGGCTTGGGTCCGATCCTATGGTGGTGGTGCCGGAAGGGAAGGCGCCCCTCAGAGACAATGAGAACCCAAGGGGCTTCTGGGAAACCCAGAACGATTTCAGATTCCTGAAACATCTGGACCAAAACCCCTTAACCCTTGTAGGAGATCCCCGAACACAGGCACTGTCCCGGGACGTCGAAAACGCTTCACGACCCTCTCCCTTTTCATCCAGCGCAGGTGGCAGTGCGGGCAGAGGAGAAGGGGCAGGGGTGAATGCAAGGGGCAACAGGCTTTTGTTTCGCCCGGAGGAGGAGGAAGAGAAGGGCGAGGAAGAGAAGGGCGGGCGGGGGGGCCGGACGCGTTCACCGCAGGAGGTTGGCGAAGAGGAGCAGCGGTTAGACGAGGAGGCGGAGGAGGAGGAGGAGGAGGAGGGAGGACGGCTGATGTCGGCGGGCAGCAGGAAAGAGCTCAACCTCCTGTTGAAGTTCTTCACCACCATGGGCTACACCGAGAGAGTGGTGAGGAGGGTGGTGTCCCGGACAGGGCCCAGAGAGGCATCCCAGATCCTGGACCTGGTCCAGCAGGAACAGGACCGCAGCGACTGGCAGGCCAGGGCGCGGAACCGGCCCAGCGAAACAGAGCATCGGGAGGATGGAGGAGAGAGCAAGGGACGGAGGGGGGACGGGGAGGCGGAGGCGGAGCAGGGGCGGAGGGGAAAGGAGGCCGGAGGAGCGCCGGACTCGGGGGAGGCGGCGCTCCTGGAGGAGCGAGTGGAGGAGAGCGACAGCGCTGACTTTGTCCTGGGGGTGCTGACCAAGGCAGCGGTGAGCTGTGGGTACACAGAGGAGAGGGTGGCGGAGGTCTACGGCGCTCTGCCTCAACTCTCCACCCACCAGCTGCTCCAGCAGCTGCAGAGAGAGAGCGCCAGAGAGACGGCGGAGAGAGGGAGGGAGGGGCCGAGGGAGGTGGACGAGTCCGTCCTTGAGGTGCAACGACCGGGGGATTCTTGGAAAGGGGGAGGCGGTGAGGTGGAGAGAAACAGGGGGGAGGAGACGGTAGAGCTGTTTGGTGTGGGAAAGGGAGGGGTTAGGAGGACTGTGAGCAGACATGTGCATGAGGAAGAGGGAGGAGGACGAAGAGGCCCAGCTGCATCTGTGTCACTCACCCAACCGGATCAAGCCCAATGGAACGTCTCCGATCGTCTTCGACGATCTCCGTCCCCATCTAACCGGCCTCCTTTGACTGCACTCCCCCCACACCCTAACCAGGCCCCCCCTCCCTTCCTCTCCAGCCCCGAGAGGGTCCGAGCCCCCCCCCAGAGCGCCTACACCCCCCTCTTCCCCCCAGCCAGCCCCCCCAAGCATGGCCCCCAACCTGCCTACCATCTGCCGCAAACCTCCCAACCCCCCTACCTCCTTCCTCCACCCATTGGCCCTCTCCCCCCCATCCAAACCCCCTATTTCTCCGCCATCAGCCAGCCCCCTGCTCCCACTGTGAGGGACCAACGGGGTCTCCAGCCCATACCGTCAGGGGCTGTGGTGACGGGAAAGCAGCGCTTCCTGGAGGGGCTAGAGACGACCTTTGACCTCCAGTTGACCCTTGACCCTGGAGACCCGGGCCTGAGGATGATCGTCATTGACGGGAGCAACGTGGCCATGAGGTGAGACCAGGTGGATGGAGGAAGAGAGAGAAAGAAAGGGAGAGAATGAGTGGATGGGTGGGTGAGTGAGTGAGGGACGGAGGGAGGGAGGAAGGGAGAAAGCAGATGTACAACAATCAAGAAAGAGAGAGAAAAAAGCGAGAGAGTGGGAGAAAGAGAAAGCACATACAGAACAGTCAATATTGTGCACGATCCATCAGTACACTGCAATAGTTCCATTATCATATAAGCATGATAATACAATGCATCTTCTTTCATCATCCTGAGGAAGCGTTTCTCTCTATGAGAAATTGAGCTCCAGACTTGCTCTCGATACAAAACCTGCGTTTCCAGTAGTTGACAGTGACTAAACGCTCAACCTCTCCCCGTCCCCTGCAGTCATGGGCTGGGCCAGTTCTTCTCTTGTCGAGGGATCGCCCTGGCAGTGCAACACTTCTGGAACCGAGGTCATCGCCAGATAAGCACCTTCGTTCCACAGTGGAGATCCAAGAAAGACCCAAAGGTCAAAGGTAACACTTCCTGTCCCTGCCGGACAAGGGGCCATGTTACCACAGTTTTACAGAGATGGTGGTTGGTCTGGCTACATGTGTTCGGGTTGAGGTTTGAGTTACTGATACTATACGATAATGATAATACTAAAATGATAATATAATACTTTTTCATTTGTATACTTTGACTAATACTTTGTCATTCTCAAATTGTAAGCTACAATGCATGTTAAAGAGCATATTTGTATTCATTTATATATAGACAGAGACATATATGACTAATGTGGAGACATGCAGTTGACAATAGCATGGTGTATGTGAGTGTATTTGACCGGGATTACATGTTCAAATCAACAATTCATTTGCATAGCCCTTTTTACAAGCAATGTCACAGAGGACTTCACGTACGCCCATACAACTCCCCCTCGACCAATCGCAACCCTCAAACGGACATGTATGACCTCTGTTAGTCTGTGTCGAAACCCAGAGAGTGTTTGTGTGTGTCCTCCAGAACAGCGCTATCTAACAGAACTGCTGGACCTGGGTCTTCTGTCCTACACTCCGTCCAGAGAGGTGCAGGGGAAGAGGATCAACTCTTACGATGACAGGTCAGAGGTTGTCGGTGTTGTAGCCCACTAACAGGGTACGTGCTAAAGTGCTAACGTGCTAAAGTGCTAACGTGCTAAAGTGCTAACGTGCTAACGTGCTAATGGACCACGTCTAGGAGCTGCTTCGCCTCGCGCAGCGCTGCGATGTAGGTGTCAGAGTTGGAGAGGCGGGATGGGATTGTCCCTGTTTCCGTTCGTCCGAGGAATCGTCTGCACTCGTCTGTCTCTCTTTTCCTACACGTCTGTCTGCGCTTGTCTCTCTCTCCTCATTCCTCTTTGTGCCCTCGTCTTCCGTTCTCTTCTTCTCTCTCTCCTCATCCCTCTTAGTGCCCTCGTCTTCCGTTCTCTCTCTCTCTCCTCATCCCTCTTAGTACCCTCGTCTTCCGTTCTCTCTCTCTCTCCTCATCCCTCTTAGTGCCCTCGTCTTCCGTTCTCTCTCTCTCTCCTCATCCCTCTTAGTGCCCTCGTCTTCCGTTCTCTCTCTCTCTCCTCATCCCTCTTAGTGCCCTCGTCTTCCGTTTCTCCCGTTCTCTCTTCCTCATCCCTCTTAGTGCCCTCGTCTTCCGTTCTCTCTCTCCTCATCCCTCTTTCCTTAGTTCTCACGTGGCTGGTTCCTCCATCCTTCAGGTTCATGCTCCAGCTGGCCCACAAGACAGAGGGGGTGATTGTAACGAACGACAACCTCCGAGACCTCCTGGATGAGTCGCCTGTATGGACAGACATCATCAAGAAAAGGTAAAGGAACAAGGAAAGGGACGACCGAGGGATTTAAGGAAGGAGTGCAAATAAATAGAACAACGGGTTCAATTTCTTTCTTTTCAATTTCTTGTTTTAATCTCTTTTCGGTTGTGTTTCATTGCTTTTTGTGTTAGTTAGGTGGGTTTATAATTGTGGTTAGTCACTGGTACCTCAACGTAAACATGGACTCCATATGTTTTATATTTGCTTGAGTCATATCTCATGATTCCATTGGATATTTAATGTAACTTAATGTAAAAGCCAAAGTTCCTCCTTCAGGTTTCTTTGTATTGACTCTCGACTTCCTGTTTGTTTGTATTGACTCTTGACTTCCTGTTTGTTTGAATTGACTCTTGGATTCATGTTTCCTTGTATTGACTCTAGACTTCCTGTTTCTTTGTATTGACTCTTGGCTTCCTGTTTGTTTGAATTGACTCTTGGATTCATGTTTCCTTGTATTGACTCTAGACTTCCTGTTTCTTTGTATTGACTCTCAACTTCCTGTTTCCATGTATTGACGCTCAACTTCCTGTTTGTTTGTATTGACTCTCGACTTCCTGTTTGTTTTTGTTGACTCTTGACTTCCTGTTTGTTTGTATTGACTCTCGACTTCCTGTTTGTTTGTATTGACTCTCGACTTCCTGTTTGTTTGTATTGACTCTTGATTTCCTGTTTGTTTGTATTGACTCTTGGCTTCATGTTTGTTTGTATTGACTCTAGACTTCCTGTTTCCTTGTATTGACTCTCAACTTCCTGTTTCCTTGTATTGACTTCCTGTTTCCTTGTACTGACTCATGCCTTCCTGTTTCTTTGTATTGACTCTTGACTTCTTGTTTCTTTGTATTCGGATTCCTGTTTCCATGTACTGACTCATCGCTTGGATCCAACCCAGACTGCTCCAGTACACGTTTGTGGGGGATCTCTTCATGGTGCCAGATGATCCACTAGGCCGAGGAGGGCCACACCTGGACCAATTCCTGCGCTCCAAGCACAGGTATCAGACTCTCTCTCTCTCACACACACACACACACACACACACACACAGACACACACACACAAACTAATCTGCCTTTGCGTTGTGATGTGAACATCATGTACTGAATCTCTCACTCTCTCCCTTGTTATTATTCTCTCTCACTCTCTCTCTCTTCTTATCTCTCTCACTTTATCTTTCACTTTCTCTCCCCCTCTCTCTCTCTCTCTCTCTCTCTCTTCACTTTCTCTCCCCCCCTCTCTCTCTCACTTTATCTTTCACTTTCTCTCTCCCTCTCTCTCTCTCTCTCTCTCCGTCTCTCTCTCTCTCACTTTCTCTTTCACTTTTTCTCTCCCTCTCTCTCTCTCCCCCCCCTCTCTCCCAGCATCCCTGCAGCAGGCAGTCACTCGTTTGCAGGCTCAGCATCCGCCCTGCCTCCTCCCTACAGTCACCCTCGGCCTCACACCGAGGGCCTGCAGTTCCGTGATCGAACACCAGGAGTCCCCACCGGCCCAGGGCAGGGGAGGAGAGGAGGCTGGGGCTATGACCAGGAGCCCAGGGCACAGCGGAGCCCCGCAGACACAGCCCGGCTGAGGGAGAGCCTGGCTCAGGTGTTCCCAGATCAGGACAGCAGGGTGACCCTGGTCCTGCAGAGCTACCCTACAGTGACGGACATCAACTCCCTGTCTCACCTCATACTGGAACAGGAGGGGGAGTCAGAGTGAACGCAAACACACCTTAACACACACACCTACACACCTGTACACACACCTGAACACACACCTGAACACACACACCTGAACACACACCTGTACACACACACCTTAACACACACACCTACACACCTGTACACACACCTACACACCTGTACACACACCTAAACACACACCTGTACACACACATTACTGATCACAGCTTTCTGATCACAGCTGGCCCATACATTTTCGTGTTTTTCTGCAGCAAATCATTTTTTTAATGCTGTTTTAAACTTTGTAACATTGAAATGTTTGATAAGTTATAGCGACAAACGTTTGAACAATGAAAAATGTTTTAGGCCATTAAGTGATTTCATACTCTCTGATTTTTCCCTTCATGAAAGATTGTAGAAAAATCTTTTACCATTTACGAGTAAGTTTTGCTAATACTCTGCTGAAGGCAACTTCCAGACACCTAGCGTCTTTGTACAAAGATAACAATAAAGTATTTAATTTGACAAATTGTTTATTTCTGTAATAAATTGAAGATTTTACAACATCCCGATTGTTCAGTTATTATTTGCTTACAACCACACAGAACCATTTTATATAAAGACATGGATAGAATACACACATAAATACACTTCCCTGGAAAAATGGACCTTTTAATCTTTTTTTTCTTTTTTAAAGAAGGACTTTGTTGGGATAGGAACAGAATGATAACATTTAAGATGCCATGTTAATGTATTAATTCAGTGAAGAAGCCCTTCTTGTGATTGGAACCTCAAAACTGTCGTCATAACTGACATATTTCTTCAAAGGTTTCAACCACTTTAGGTTACCACTCTTGAACCAGGAAGGTAATCAAGGCGATTAAGTCATATTCAGAAATGACACTTTCGCTAAACTGAATCAAGACCCATGTTGAAGATTTCAACAGTGAGTATTGTTAACTAGGTTGGAGGATTATATTTAAGTTTAACCTTATTTGGGTATATTTCAGTTCCCTCTATTTAAGACCTGGTTTCTTCTCATTTTTCCTTCCTCTTCTTCAGATCCCTCCTTCCTCCTTGTGGAAGACCTTTCCATCTGGCTGCTTTCTCCATCTCAGCTGGAAGTCTTCAGTCACCCCCTTCTCTCTCAGCTTCACCCGGACCTGAGGGAGAGAGAGGGGGGGAGGGAGAGAGAGGGAGAGTAAGAGAGAGAGAGAGAGAGAGAGAGGGAGAGAGAGGGAGATAGAGAGGAAGAGAGAGAGAGAGAAAGAGAGAGGCTGGACTAAGAATGAGAAACTCTCCTCTTTCAAGTGCAGATCAACATTCATCAACAAGTCTCACCTGTCGTAAGATGTCCTCCATCACAGCAGGATCCTCGAGGTCCACGCCAGAGTTCCCTCTGGTCACGCTCATCCTCACCACCTGCCGATGCACGGGGACTTGACGCACACAGACAACTCAACACCTCACCACGTCAGTCCAACGTCATCCTGTTACACCACAAGCTTCTTTCCTGTTGCGTCATCGTTTCATTTCAGAAACGCTGGCGATCGCGCTTCGAAGCGGAAAAGACTCACCCGTATAGCAGAAGAAGGGATACATTATATTGCAGGCCCAGTCGTTCCACATGACGGTCGAATCAAAGGCTGAAGCCATACATTTGCCATACACGTTGGCACTTGGTTTGTTTGGATTCCAGCGTCTGAACGACGAGTTTCCACCATCCGACCACTGCCAAGGATCTTTGAACAGACCGAGCCAGGCTTTCGAATTAAACGATAACTTCACATGAATGTTCCGGTTTTCCGTCAGGCTCCGCACGCTGGCCAGGTCTCGGTACTGTTGCTTGCAGTACGTCTGCGCGTCGCGCCAGGTCATGGCTTGATTGACGTAAACGAAATCGTCTCCTGCAAATGTTTGACGCTGACGTTAACGACAGCAATGGCTTTAGCTCAAATGTGTTCAACAAAGTCAAATCAGTGTTAAGGTTGAATCAGAGCTGTGTAAAATGTGCAAAAACCCACATGACAAATAACCTAAACTAAAGGTTGAGTCACGAAGATGGTAGAATAAAAGACGATGCTTTTAGAAACAATATATTAAGGGAGATTTGATCTCGACGTAGAACACGAACCCTTCTAAAACTGAAACCTTGTCAAAGATGTCCTTTTTTGTTGTTGCAGGATGTTAAAAAAACAAAAGTTGTAAAAGTATCGTTCAACCAATGAAAGCTCACCCTGGCAGACGAACTTAAATACTGAAGAACACAGCTGGTCTTCCCACATGCCTGTGAAACTGTCCATCGTAGCACAGAGAGCTTCTGCTCCATTCCGACTGGGTTTCCCGAACAGCCAGTTCCTGTACTCTACCTGTCCTACTTGATTGTTCTGACTGTCTGGCAGTGACCAGCTCCAGGATCCGGTGGAATACAGACCAGACCAGGCAGGACCCGGGATCTGATTGAGGGTAAACATGTTAACCAGCTTGTTCATGTCCTCCATGTTGTCTATGGTGGCCAGGTCAGTGTATTTCTCTCTGCAGTATCTCTGGGCTTCAGTCCAGGTCTTTGGGATGTTTACAAGGAAGTATTCACTGTGAAGGCCCAGAGGCATGAAACATAGTCCTGTGGTAAACACACAGTCCTGCGATCAAAACACGCTACGATTTTTGTGTGTGTACTCGTTTGATGGCATTACACTAATATTTGTTCTAATATTTAATCCTAAATCTTAGTTACAATAACACAACCGGAGGAGAACTACAAAAACAAAACCCAGATTAACTACAAGAACCAAAATGCCACTGGCCTGAGAGAAGGGTCGTCATCGAGGCCGGACCTTTCATGGTGGACGAGGACCCACAGGTACCTATCGATCCAAACATCATTATCATCACTCTCCTCTCTGCTATTCGGTTCAAAGCAAGCGTTACGATCGTCACAACCATTGTGTGATTATTCGCTTTGAAACTTGATCAGATTCCATTCGGTGTTCGTTCTGCTTCTGCTCTGAGTAAGTACGTCTTGAATAGGGAGATGAAGGGTTTGTGTTACCAATGGGGAGCGAGAGATGGAGAGAGAGAAAGACAGTGAGACAGACAGATAGAAAGAGAGAGACAAAGGTGGAGAGAAAGAAAGAAAGACAGTGAGACCGGCAGATAGAGAGACAAAGATGGAGAGAAAGAAAGAAAGACAGTGAGACAGGCAGATAGAGAGACAAAGATGGAGAGAGAGAGGAAGAAGGAGAGAGAGAGAAAGACAGTGAGACAGACAGATGGAAAGAGAGAGAGACAAAGATGGAGAGAGAGAAAGACAGTGAGACAGCCAGATGGAAAGAGAGAGACAAAGATGGAGAGAGTAACACACACCTTAAAGAAGAAGGGTTTCTAGAGAGCGGGTGAGTGAGAATGAGAGAGTCTCAGATTCAGGCAGTGTGAGTTGAACTCCCATCTCAATGGACACCTGCTGTTACCACACATCTTTAAAGGTGTAAAGACACATTATTGCACGAAAAAAAGAACAATTATCAACATTAAAACACCTGCAAAAAAACGATGGAATGCGCTAGAAAACTACTGGGCAAGCTAGAAAACGAAACAAGATAGCAGAAAGATGAAGAATCGGAAATGAAGAATATACTCTGTTGTAGTTCGTTTCCTGCAACCAGCTTCCAGGAACGGTCTGTATTTTAACAGGCAGTTCGACTGGAAAAAAAACTGTCTCGACTACCAACACATGGATTTGAGTTATATTCCTTTCTTGAGTCGGTTTAGTACAAATGAAACTTACCGTTCAAAAGTAAAATTCAGTCTGTCTTTCGTTCTCTCGCTCAGTTCTAATCTATCTGTCCCTCTCTGTCTCTCTTTATCTCCCTCTGTCTCTCTTTATCCCTCTCTGTCTCTCTTTATCTCGCTCTGTCTCTCTTTATCCCTCTCTGTCTCTCTTTATCCCTCTCTGTCTCTCTTTATCCCTCTCTGTCTCCTGAATGGGGTTGAATTTGGCTTTTTTATTGGTGTCTCTCCTTCTTTCCATCTCTCCTTTGCAAAGTCTTGAGATGATTAAATGGGATTTCTTGCAAATGCTGCCAAGCAATCAAACTAGTTTGCTTAATGTAAAACATTGGAACTAATCTCCATTTGTGTTTTTGTGGCCTGCACTTAAGTTATGGTAACAATGACACACCTATAAAATGGAATACCCAGTGTACCAACACGCAATTTGCAACACAATATCAACACAATATAAGCATCACCCCACGAATACCACAACACAACACACAACATAGCCTGGAGGCAAAAGGTCTCTCCCATCCAGGACAGAGTATTTATCTATCTCGATATCTCTCATCTTGCTCGTATCTTTGTGGCTTTCTCAGGTAAAATAGGCGTTTTTCTTATCCAACCCATTGTCTGACTGATTGGCTGGTTGATCAGAGTAGCTTTCAGTCAAGAAGAGACTTTGTGGAATACATGGACATTTATAAGTTAGGTAACTTCATCCAAAACAGTCTGTAATACTCCGTGTTATAGAGAGTATCGCAGAAACATCGAAGATCAGTCAAGATCAAGTCCAAAGATCTCAAAGTGATTTGGTGATCAGGGTGAAGGTACAGCCTGTACTTTAACAGCCTCTGACTCCTCTGTCTGTATGTCTGTATGTCTTCTGTCTCTCTGTCTGTATTCTGTCTTTCTGTCTCTAACTCTCTGTCTGTATTCCGTCTCTCTGTCTCTAACTCTCTGTCTGTATTCCGTCTCTCTGTCTCTAACTCTCTGTCTGTCTGTCTTCTGTGCCTCTTACTCTGTCTGTCTGTCTGTATTCTGTGTCTCTGTGTCTCTAACTCTGTCTGTCTGTATTCTGTGTCTCTGTGTCTCTAACTCTGTCTGTCTGTATTCTGTGTGTCTGTGTCTCTAACTCTGTCTGTCTCTTTCTCTGTGTCTCTAACTCTGTCTGTCTGTCTGTCTGTCTGTCTGTCTCTCTCTCTCTCTCTCTCTCTGTCTCTAACTCTGTCTGTCTCTTTCTCTGTGTCTCTAACTCTGTCTGTCTGTCTGTCTGTCTCTCTTTCTCTCTGTGTGTGTCTCTAACTCTGTCTGCCTGTCCGTTTCTCTCTCTGTCTCTCTGTGTCTCTCTGTCTGTCTTCTGTCTCTCTGTGTCTCTCTTGTCTCTGTGTGTGTCTTCTGTCTCTGTGTCTCTGTGTCTTTCTGCTGTCTGGTTTGCATCTAAAGTGCTGCTTTCCCAGGCCACCCTCCCCTTTGCAAATCTTGAGATGGGAATAAGTTCAGGATTTCATGCAAATGCTGCTCGTCCATTAGACTAGTTTGTGTTACAACAAACGTGATGTAAAACAGTGGAACTCATCTCAGAGTGTGTCGTCTAAGCCTCTGCTTCAGCATGGTTTCCATGACGCCCCCCCACACACACACACGATAGGAAGATATACTGTATGTGCCTTTAAACAACATGAACAAAATACAAACATGACGACGTATCGCAAAAACAACACATGATCCATATCCATGTTGAGACTTTCATTCTGGCTACAAGCCACTAGTATGTAGACACAGGAGAGCTCTGTCTGGGCTGCAGACAGCAAGAGTAAAGGTACACACACCTGTACACACACACACACCTGCACACACACACACACCTGCACACACACACCTGCACACACGCACCTGTACACACACACACACCTGCACACACACACACCTGCACACACACACCTGCTTACACACACCTGCACATACCCATACACACCAGTACAGACACACCTGCACACCTGTACACACCCATACACACCTGTAGACACACACCTGTACACACACACACGATGTGCACACACCTGTACACACCTGTACACACACACCTGCACACAAACACGGTGTGCAATAATAAAACAAATTAAGACTTCACCTACAAGAAGTTTTATTAATCTGAAGGAACACAAACTGCAAAATATCTTAAGGATTGTCAAAGGTTCTGAACATGAATCATTTCTGTTAACATTGTGACAAGAAATCTCCAAAACATTTCTTTATTTGGTGAACGTATATGTTACGAGTAACATTTTTCGAGAAAGTGATATGGAAAAAGTTGAATTATGAACTGAAAGTGTTTAGTGGTCAAAAATAATCTCTACTAGATGACAGGGAAGGTCATTAGAATATAGTATCTGATTCAACAGGAAAAATGCTATTCTCTATCACAAAACA
>BROE01000023.1:8251991-8269715 GCA_036571765.1 Plecoglossus altivelis | reverse complement strand
CCCTCCCTCCCTCCCTCGCCCCTCCCTCCATCCATCCATCGCCCCTCCCTCGCCCCTCCCTCGCCCCTCCCTCCCACTTCAGGTAGCATTCTTCCTCTTCCTCTCTTTGTCCGTCTACACGGTGCTGCCTCTCTCTCTCACTTGGGCGCTCATGGTTGGCATAGGAACCAGCGTGTCACATGTCATCATCATCAGTGTCTACGTTTCCGTCACAAGCCCGGACACACCCGACCTGGTCGTGCAGGTAGCACACACGCACATCACAGACACACACAAACACGCACGCACATCACAGACACACACAGACACGCACGCGCATCACAGACACACACAGACACGCACGCGCATCGCAGACACACACAGACACGCACGCGCATCGCAGACACACACAAACACGCACGCGCATCGCAGACACACACAAACACGCACGCGCATCGCAGACACACACAGACACGCACGCGCATCACAGACACACACAGACACGCACGCACATCGCAGACACACACAAACACGCACGCGCATCACAGACACACACAAACACGCACGCACATCACAGACACACACAGACACTCGCACATCACAGACACACGCACACATCAGCATGCATGGATACACAGGTGCGCGCGCACATTGATACAGGTACACACCATCATGTACACGCACGCTACGCACACACGCAAAACACACACACACAGACACGTATGCACACATATACAGACAGGTGGTTTACTGCATATGAAAAGGTCGAAGGCAAACACAGTCAAATTAGCCTCGGGCGAAGAGAACACACAGATATTTGCATCGGCAAAAAACCCGACTGATATTCAAATACAGCAGTGTAATTTTGTTCCCTACTAACAGGCCACACAACTGGATGTTGTGGTGTGGATGGTATTCTTAGAGAAGGGAGGGAGGGATGTAGAATCACAAAGGTTCTTAACTTTATAGACTCTCTTTCCGCCTTTTCATATCTCTTTCTCTCCCCTCCCCGACTCCCCCCCCTCTCTCTCTCTCTCCCTCTCTCTCTCTCTTTCTCTCTCTTTCTCTTTCTCTCCCCTCCCCAACTCTCTCTCTCTCTCTGTCTCTCTCTCTCTCTCTGTCTCTCTCTCTCCTCTCCATCTGTCCAGCTTGTGGCTAACGCCCTCTTGTTAGCGTGTGTCAACGGTGTGGGCGTGTTCCATCGCTGGATGACTGAGCACGCTCAGCGCATGTCCAATCAGAAGAAAGAGGAATTCAGCAAGATGCGCTCCGACAACGAGATCCAGAAGCTCCAGCAGGTGAGGGCCGCACCTGAGAGCTCTTTGATTCGGGCCGATTCGGTTCAGCTGCTCGAGTCCCGGGCCTGCCTTTAGTTCATTTGAAAGAGGACAGATTCAGTTCATTGGATTCAGATTGATTCGATTCACTTTGACTCTATAGCAGAAGCCCTCGTCACCAATGGTATTCAACTGAGCTGTTTTGTGTAAATGAATCAACTCGGCTCTGGCTCGAACGCCAGACTCGTGTCCCTCAGCGATGTCACAGATCCCGCCCTTCCCTAATTAGAAAATCTTACCCTATCGGTCAACAATCTGATCGCTGTGCCCTATCAAACGCTCTCTCCCGTCTCCCCTGGCGACAGGAGCATCTCCTCCTGTCGGTGTTGCCGCGGTACATCGCCGTGGAACTGAAGCTGGAGGTCGTCAAGAGGCTGTCGGAGAATCGGATGTCGGAGGCCAGCAACCCACACAACTTCCACAGCTTCTACATACGCCAGCACAAAGACGTCAGGTACACACACACACACACACACAATACACAAGCAAGTAACACACACACAATACACAGGCAAGTAACACACACACACACACATATTACCAATCCAGAATACACACAGGTTCGTAACATACACACACACACATATCACCAATGCAGAATACACACAGGTCCTTACCACACACACACACAGTAAAGGGCCAACATGTGAGTGTGGTGTTTGTGCAGCATCCTGTATGCAGACATCGTGGGCTTCACTAAGCTAGCCAGCAGCTGCACTCCTGAGGAGCTGGTGAACGTACTCAACAAGCTGTTTGGAAGGTTTGACGACATCGCCAAGGTGAGCCTTCCATCGCCCCGCACGCACACCTCAGCCTGCCCATGTCACCTCAGCTCACCCCTCCCTCCCTCCCTCCCTCCCTCCCTGGCCTGCCTCCTCCCACGTCACCCCTCCGCTTCCCCCCACGTCACCCCTCCCTCCCTCCCTCCCTGCTCCGCCTCCTCCCACGTCATCCCCCTCCGCAGAGGAACGAGTGTCTGCGGATCAAGATTCTGGGTGACTGTTATTACTGTGTGTCGGGCCTGCCGGATGCCATCCCCACCCACGCCAGGAACTGTGTTCAGATGGGGCTGGACATGTGCACTGCTATCAAGTCAGTGGCTGAGTCACTCCTTCCTTCGTCTCCTCCTCTCTGTATCCTCTCTCCTCTTCTCTCCTCTTCTCCTCCTCTCTCCTCCTCTCTCGTCTCTCTCTCCTCTCTCCTCCTTTACACCATTCATCCTCTCTCCTCTTCTCTCCTCTCTCTCCTCCTCTCTCCTCTCTCTCCTCCTCTCCACCATTTCTCCTCCCTCCTCTCCTCCCCTCTTCTCTTTTATCCTCGTCTCTCCTTCATCTCTTCTCATCCTCTTCCTGTAACATCTATATATTCATTTTTAGCGTGTTTATCCCATGTAGTAAGTATTTTGTTGTTGTTGTCGTGTTCATGCAGTAAACTTCGAGAGGCAACCAGCGTGGAGATCAGCATGAGAGTGGGCGTGCACTCAGGCAACGTGCTCTGTGGTGTGATTGGCTTGCAGAAGTGGCAGTATGACGTGTGGTCACATGACGTCACCCTGGCCAATCACATGGAGTCTGGCGGACTTCCTGGGTAAATGAGGGAATTAGTTTACATTTGACAACAGCTGAAGTCATTTCACATTCTATTGTTGATTCTCTAAATCGCTGCCTTTTAAGAATTCTACATAAATGAAATGGCTGGTTAAATGGGCGCCTTATTCCTAGACTTGGGTGAATCTTCTCACACACATACACACCCCCTCACAATAGACGAGTCCACATCACTGAGGAGACAATGCAGCATCTAGGTGGAGCATACCAAGTGGAGGATGCTGATGGGGGGAGTCGGGATGCGTTGCTAAAGGGCAGGAAGACTTACCTGGTGATAGATCCTCACAAGGAAGATAGCATTGTCAGGAAGGTGAGGACTGGTTAGCATGGATCTGGATGGAGAGTGTGTGTCTGTGTGTATGTGTGTAAACATCTGTGAATGTGTGTGTTTCGGTATCTGCATGAGTGTGTTTGAAAGTGTGTGTATGCACGTGTGTGTGCTTCCTTCTGTGTGTGAGTTCACGTCGCCTCAACGTGTGTGTGTGTATTCACATCGCCTGAACGTGTGCGTGTGTGTGTTCACATCGCCTGAACGTGTGTGTGTGTATTCACATCGCCTGAACGTGTGTGTGTGTGTTCACATCGCCTGAACGTGTGTGTGTGTATTCACGTGGCCTGAACGTGTGTGTGTGTATTCACATCGCCTGAACGTGTGTGTGTGTTCACGTGGCCTGAACGTGTGTGTGTTTGCTCCAGCCTCATACTCTGACAGATTCAGGCAGGAAGCAGCGAGCGTCGGTCAGGATGTCTCAGTACCTGCAGTCCTGGAAGACCATCAACCCCTTCTCTGACCTCAGCAACCCCGACGCCACGCCCCCCCAGCCCCCAGTCAGCCCCACCTTCGCCGCCAGCACCGCCCAATCACAGCTGGCCACTGTAAGCCCCGCCCCGCCTCACTCTTAACCTCGCACACTTTCACTTTTTGATAGACAACAACTACACAAACCCAGTTCACTGTGAGAGCCCTGTGTGTGTGTGTGTGTGTGTGTGTGCGTGTGTGTGCGCATGTGTGTGTGTGTGTGTGTGTGTGTCTTGCAGGAGAGAGCCCTCACTCTGGACTCCAACAGGTAATCTCAGAAACATGCCTTTGATGATACTCTGTGTAATCTAAAACCACAATATAATCCAGACGAACCGCAGGATAATCCTTGGTCTTTACGCCAGTTTAATCTAGGTCTGAGTCAGTCATAGCATGTTGAGGTGTTTCATAATCCACAAAGTGTAACCCTTGTTCCTGTTCTCCAGTCTGGCCCCTGCTCTGGACCCCAGCTTCAGGGGGTCCCTGGACACCGTGGCAACTGATGGGTCAGAAACAGCACCGAGACATGAAGCCAAACCGCATGATTTCATATAAAACAAAATATGGGAAACGATGTGTGTCGTACGATCGCTGTTTGGAAAACCTTTGGTTCGTTTTTCTCCACGTAGGAAGAGAGCCAAGAAGCTCAACGCTGTGACACTCTTCTTTAATGACCTCAAGCTGGAGAAACAGGTGTGTGGTGATGTAGACAGCAGGTGTGTGGTGACGTAGACAGCAGGTGTGGTGATGTAGACAGCAGGTGTGTGGTGATGTAGACAGCAGGTGTGTGGTGATGTACACAGCAGGTGTGTGGTGATGTAGACAGCAAGTGTGTGGTGATGTAGACAGCAGGTGTGTGCTATAAGGGAACAGTATATTGAGATAGGGTTCTGACTTGGCTCAAAGTGAATGTGCAGGTGTGGTTGTGACGTGTTTGTGTTTCAGTTCCGTCTCTCCAAGGTGAAAGGATTGCATCACTCTGTCGGCTGTCTGGCGTCCATCTTCGTAGCTGTGTTCATCGTCCAAATGCTCATCTCTGACAAGTGAGCCTTTGAAACCTCTTTTGCGCCATCGTTTCCCTCTTCCTCCTCTTTCTTTCTTTCTTTCTTTCTTTTTCTTTCATTCTTTCTGCCTGTTTGTCTTTCTTTCTTTCTCTCTTCTCTTTTGTGCCTGTCTGGCAAACACAATGCCACACCCACAAGCACACTGAAGGCTTTTGAATGGGAAGTCATTTGGATCGCCTCACTTTCTCTCTCCACCACCACCACCCCCCTCTTCTGCCCCCCTCCACCCTCCCTCCTCTGTCCTCCACCCTCCCTGATCCACCCTCCCTCCTCTATCCTCCCTCCTCCATCTTCCCTCTTCCTCCTCCACCCTCCCTCCTCCACCCTCCCTCCTCTATCCTCCCTCCTCCTCCTCCACCTTCCCTCCTCCACCCTCCCCACTCAGGAACTTTGCCATGGCGGTGTCATACGGTGTTGCATTCCCCATTCTGATCCTGCTGCTGTCTGTGGTCTGCACATGCTACCTCAAGGTGACTTCATCTATTTAGTTAATTAGTTCGTTAGTTACTTATTTACTTACTTACTTACTTACTTACTTACTGTGTGTGTGTCTGTGTGTATTTCTGTGTGTGTGTGTGTGTGTGTGTGTGTGTATGTACCTGTGTGTGTGCGTGCAGAGGTGGCGGTCTAAGATGCCTCTGAGTGTGCGCTGGGTGTCTGGGCTGTCTCAGGGTGTGGCCAGCAGGGCGGCGCTCAGACTGCTGCTGGTCTGCTGCAGTCTGCTCCTCACACTGCTCATGGCTATCCTCAACTTTGTGAGTCACACAGACAGACACACACACACACACACACACACAGACACATACACAGATACACACACAGATACACAAACACACACTCACAGACGCATACACGCACAGATACGCACACACACGCACAGTGTTCCTAAATCCCTGTATTTTTTGTTGCTAGTTTTTCATCCAAATCCCAGGAAAAAACTGTTCCTCCATCTTGTACAATAGAACCATTCTGGAAGGACCCAGGTTCTATGCGTTCCCTGTAAGTACCTGAGAAAGGTTGAAACATAACTTACATTTTTACGTTCTCTGTCTTCGGACTCCTCCTACAAATGTGACTTTTCTTGAGTCCCTGCCTCACCCACTTTCTCAACCTTTCCATCCACCTCACCCTCCATCTCTCTCTCTCTCTCTCTCTCTCTCTTTCTCCTGTTCTCCGTCTTTCTCTCTCTCCCTCCTCACCCCTCTCTGCTCCACCCTTCCTTCCCCCCCCCATCGTCTCCGCCCTACACCCCCACCCACCCCACCCAGTACTACCTGTACTGCTGTCTGCTGGCCATGCTGGGCGTGGTGGTGTTTGTGCGGGTTGCCATGTCAGTGAAGGTGCTCCTGTTGTCCCTGGCTGTGACGGTGTACCTGGCTCTGTTTCTGTACGTGTACACCCCTCGCTCTGACTGCCTGCTGGACGTGCTCAGCTGCCACAACCACAGCAGGTACAGGACGAGCACGCCCACATGCTACACTCACATGCTACACTCACATGCTACACTCACATGCTACACACACATACACATGCTACACTCACATGCTACACTCACATGCTACACACACATGCTACACACAGACACATGCTACACACACACACACATGCTACACACACATGCTACACACACATGCTACACACACATGCTACACACAGACACATGCTACACACACACACACACTTGCTACCCACACATGCTATACACACATACATATGCTACACGCATATGCTACACACACACATGCTACACATGTGCTACACACACACACATGCTACACACATACATATGCTACACACACACACATGCTACACACACACTTGCACTACACACACATGCTACACACTGATGCTACACACACACGCATGCTATACACACTTGCACTACACACACATGTTACACATACACACACATACTACAGACACGTACTACACAACGCACGCACCTGCTACACACACATACACATTACACACTCATACTACAGTGACATTTTGCACCTTGCACACTAACACCGATACACACACACAGTCCCCAGGCATTGCCGTGGCTGCCTAACAGCATTCCCAGTCATGGGTCTGTCTGTCTGGGACAGCTGTGGTATGTCTGGGTAAGGCTGCAGACAGACAGAATAATCCAGTCCTTTCAGGATCATCAGCTGACCCTTGTCTGCTAACATGGTCTGCACTCAGACAGGTTCACCTGGGGAAGGGTGCTGTTATAAGGTTTTTTCTTTTTCAGTGGTTACACAGTACAAAGAACCGTGTATGTGTGTGTGTGTGTGTACCTGTGTGTGTGTACCTGTGTGTGTGTGTACCTGTGTGTGTGTACCTGTGTATGTGTGTACCTGTGTGTTTGTGTGGACCTGTGTGTGTATGTGTGTGTGTACCTGTGTGTGTGTACCTGTGTGTGTACCTGTGTGTGTGTGTGTGTGTGTGCCCTGCGCTAGGCCCCTAGGGGTCCCTGTCTGCATCTATACCTTTGTGTGTGTCACAGTCTACATCTAGTAATGTGGTTTGTCTGTGTGTGTGATAGTCTGACAGTGTGTGTATGTCCGTATTTCTGTTTACATCTATACCTGTGTGTTTGGCGTCTGCATGCTCTCTTCATCTATACCCATGTGTGTATGTGGGACTGTGTGTCTCTCTACATCTATACCCATGTGTGTATATGGGACTGTGTGTCTCTCTACATCTATACCCATGTGTGTATGTGGGACTGTGTGTCTGTCTACATCTATACCCATGTGTGTATATGGGACTGTGTGTCTCTCTACATCTATACCCATGTGTGTATATGGGACTGTGTGTCTGTCTACATCTATACCCATGTGTGTATATGGGACTGTGTGTCTGTCTACATCTATACCCATGTGTGTATGTGGGACTGTGTGTCTGTCTACATCTATACCCATGCGTGTATATGGGACTGTGTGTCTCTCTACATCTATACCCATGTGTGTATATGGGACTGTGTGTCTCTCTACATCTATACCCATGTGTGTATATGGGACTGTGTGTCTCTCTACATCTATACCCATGTGTGTATATGGGACTGTGTGTCTGTCTACATCCCATCGTGGTTGCTACAATATGTCTGTCTACATCTATACCCATGTGTGTATGTGGGACTGTGTGTTTGCGTGTGTCATTGTGTAAAAGTGTGTTCTGTTCCCCTTGCAGGACCTGTACAGCCAGTCATGTGACTGCGTGTGCGTTATGTTCGCCTCTGTACCGCAGTTCAAGGAGTTCTACAACGAGAGCACCGTGAACAAAGACGGACTGGAGTGTCTGCGCTTCCTCAACGAGATCATCGGAGACTTCGACGAGGTGAACCCAAACATGCCCGTCTTCCGCCCGAGTCGTTGCGAGTCCGTGTCGTCGCCGGTGACTTCACCCACGTTACCGTCGTTACCGTCGTCCGTAGTCACATCCTGACTGTTGACGTTGTGTTCTTGATCCTCTGTCCAAACCTGTGTGTTGGTTTGTGTGTTGTGCGTTTGTGTGATTGTGTATGGTTTGTGTGTGTTTGTGCGTGTGGTGTTGGTTTGTGTGTGTATTGGTTTGTGTGTGTTGTTTGTGTGTGTACGGTTTGTGTGTGTGGACAGGTTGTGTGTTTGTGTGTGCACACGTGTGTGAGTGTGTGTATGTGGTTTGTGTGTGTTTTGTAGGGTTTGTATGTGTGATGTGTGTGTTTGTATCTGTATCTGTGTTGTGTTTTGTGTGCGGTGTTGTGGTTGTGTCTGTGTGTGTGGTTTGTCGTGTGTGTGTTGTGTGATGTGTGTGCGTGTGTGTTTAGTGGTTGTGGTGTGCTGTGTGTGTAGTGTGTGCGTGTGTTGTGTGTGTGTTTGCCGTGTGTGTGTGTGGTTGTGTGTGTGTTGCGTGTGTTTGTTGGTTGTGTGTGCGGTTGTGTGTGGTTTGATGCGTGTAAGTGTGTGTGTGTGTGTGCGTTGTGCACCCCCCTCCTCTCTCCCCAGCTTCCTCTCCAAACCAAAGTTCTGCGGTGTGGAGAAGATCAAGACCATAGGGAGCACGTACATGGCAGCGGCAGGCCTTACCATCCCTGCTGCAGGAGAAGAGAGGAAGGTGCGTTTGGAACAGCTCTCTAAACCAGCTGCTACGCGTTCCAAACCGTCTAGACTGTGCTGGTCCTGGTCTAGACTGTGGTGGTTCTAGTCTAGACTGTGCAGGTCCTGGTCTAGACTGTGCTGGTCCTGGTCTAAACTGTGCTGGTTCTCGTCTAAACTGTGCAGGTCCTAGTTTAAACTGTGCAGGTCCTGGTCTGAACTGTGCTGGTTCTGGTCTAAACTGTGGTGGTCCTAGTCTAGACTGTGCTGGTCCTGGTCTAAACTGTGCTGATTCTGGTCTAAACTGTGCAGGTCCTGGTCTAAACTGTGCTGGTCTAGAGCTTAACTAAACTGCGCTGCCCCCTACAGGAATGTGACACGTCCTACAGCCATGTGCGTAGCATGGTGGACTTTGCCGTCGCTCTGATGGCTAAGCTGGAACTCATCAACACCCACTCCTTCAACAGCTTCAAGCTCAGGATAGGTGAGTCTGGTTGGGGTATGACAGCTCAAACTGTTCTGGACGGTTGTGGATCTAGTGGGAGCGAGAGATTGAGATTTAAAGCAGGGCTGATCATTATGGGATGCGCTCGCTTAGCAGATGTTTTAGGCTAAAACGACGTACAGAGGAAGAAAGGATTCCATCTTCTGACCTCTTTGATCTGTGATCAGATTGTCCTGATGCTTTCCTCTCACTTTGGCTGTAACTGATGGTCAGGGATAAACCATGGGCCGGTGATCGCGGGGGTGATCGGCGCTCACAAGCCGCAGTACGACATCTGGGGCAATTCGGTGAACGTGGCCAGCAGGATGGACAGCACCGGGGTCCTGGACAAGATTCAGGTGAGAGGGGACAGGAGAGGAAGAGGATGTCCCCTGGGTTTGAGAGGAAAGAAGGCGGAGATGAAGATTATGAGACACAGCTAGAGAGTTTTCACTGAGCAAGAATACAATGAATGAAATATTTGGTTAACTAAATCATCTGGTAATTAACTAAGAAATCGATTGATAAATCGATGGATCATTTGAGTTGATTCACTGACTGATCTGTAATATTATTGGTTTATTAATCGATTTAATAATTGATTGGTCGATTAATTGAATGATTAGTTGTTGAATTGGTTGATTAATTTATTGATTGGTTGCCCTCCTGCTCTCAGGTATTGATGTAGACCAGGGGTCTCCAATCCTGGTCCTCGAGGGCCGCTGTCCTGAAGGTTTTAGATGTTTCCCTGCTCCAGAACACCTGACTCTAATAAAGGGTCATTATGAAGCTTCCACAGAGCTTCATAATGGCTCATTCATTAGAAGCCCTCGAGGACCAGGATTGGAGACCCCTGATGTAGACTGTTACACACACACAGGTTGATTCATTGGTCGATTCATTGGTCGATTAATTGGTCGATTCATTGGTTGAATAATCGGACGATGAATCGGTCGATGAATCGGTCGATGAATGTGTTGATTGGTTGCCCTCCTGTCCTCAGGTGACGGAGGAGACGGCTCTGGTGCTACAGACGCTGGGCTACAGCGTCACTCTCCGGGGCGTCATCACCGTCAAGGGCAAAGGGGAGCTGACCACCTACTTCATCAACACCGACCAATCATTTCCACAGTTCTGACCTCTCCAGCCAATCACAATCCTGCATGTGCCCTCACAAACACTGACCTCTGACCTGACCAGCCAATGATTGACCACTTGTCATGGTTATTGCTATTGACTGTTCTGACTGATGTGTGTTTTGACTGACTGGCTACTGAAACATATTGTTGTGTAGGGTATCCATGACTTACTGTATCCGTTTCCAAACTGAATCCATTACTAAACGACTTAAAGGCTATTTGATTCATCTTCAGGGGCGTTTCTGCACTACGACCAATAGGCGTGGAGACAGAATCTAAGTTAAACAATGAGAATGTATTTATTGTTATTTATGCACTGTATGATGTACTGTGAAGACATGGACAGTAGGTCAAAAACTATTAAACACTTTAGTTGCCATATGAACGTTTGAAAGGGACGTTAAACGTCAAAATGTGTTTGTAGATGAAGAATATTTATATTAAAATCTCATGTCTTTTCATGTTTTATGCATTATGAATATAGTATTTTCTAAAATTTTGTACACTATTTTAAAAGATTGTTTATTTTTGTTAATTTTACAAGAGTGTCTGGACACCACTTGCTAATTTGAGATGATATATTTCCATATGTAGTGTGCGGTATATTTCCTTGTTCGTTTGGAATTCAGATACCTGAATGTAAAGTGCTTGGGTCACTTCAGCTGCAAAATTGCGAAACTGTACATTAAAAAGTTATATTTTAACTTCTCCCAATAAATTGAATTAAATAATGTGTGCGAGTGACCGTAACATGCTACCGAAAACGATTTTTTTTAAAGCTTTCCGACTAGAAGACTAATACCACAAGTTTTTCATGAGGACGGTGGAATTTCCCTGTTCAAAGTCCCGCCTCCCCAACAAACGTATTGGCCAAAACAACTTTCCAAGCAGAAAGTTGTTTCTCTCGTAATTGGTCTACGTGGTTGTCGCTTTGTTCATTTCCTGTTTGGGGGGGCGTGGATACAGTTGACGAACTTTCGTTGAAGCGATGTGGAAGTAATAGGCTAAAAGTTGGTAAAGTTGGTAAGTGTATCTTCGAATAATGCCGTTGTGTTTGTGATAGTCTACCGGTATGGTGTCCTCACTCTCCCGATAAAGATGAACGTTTGTCAGGAAGGAAAATGCGATCGGAAGTGTTAGAATCCAAACGATCGTGACGAAGGCACCTGTTGCTTTAGATTTTAGTACATGGCCATTTTATATTAGTATTTCATTTATTGGTCTCACCGCTAACGCTGTGTAAACTAGACGCTGTACCTTTCAAACCAGAGGCAGTGTGAGACGCTAAACCCGCCCCACACACGTACTGTCAACAATGTCTGGGGCCCAAGAACAGAGGAGGCGACGTCCCCTAAGAATGTTCTTGGTGGTGTTGGACCTCAAGTTACAGGACCAATTGGACGGAACCATTCGGCTACAGCGGGGGAATATCTGTCAGGAGCAGGACGCGGGAAGAAGTAGAGGAGAACACATTTGGGTGAAGGTAGAAAAGAATTCCCTCATCTTACACGTGCAGACAAACCAATACACTTCTATATACAATGCAGCCTAGTTCTCTCTCTCTCTCTCTCTCTTTGTCTCTCTTTGTCTCTCACCTGTCTCCCACCTGTCTCTCTTTGTCTCTCTTTGTCTCTCTGTCTCTCACCTATCTCTCTCCCACCTGTCTCTCTCTCTCACCTGTCTCTCTCTCTCTCTCTCTCCCCTGTCTCTCTCTCTCACTCACACACCTGTCTCTCTCTGTCTCTTTGTTTCTCTCTCTCAGGTGCTAGATTATGGTTGTGTGGTGAAGATTGACAAGCAGTACCTCACTGAGGTTCCTAGTGAGCTGAGCGGCTTACTGGAGCCTGTATCTGAGCCCGAGTCCCGCCTCAAACTGTTGGCCAACCCCAGACATCTGCAGCGATTGGCTAACTTGCCCATGGGCACACCCCTCTTCGTCCACTTGAGCCAATCAGGGGAGCCGGTGGAGGCGGAGCTTAGGTTCAGAGGTCCAATGACCAAAAGGAGCAGCGCGGTGTTGTTCGGAGTCCAGCTGAAAGTATGATGTCATTGTTATGGTTGACTCCTCTCACTGTACCTTGTTATTGTTGAAATGGAGCTGTTGTTTTACTCAGAACCCATAGCTAAAGCCCTTAGCCCCTCTCCCTTCACCCTCCTCTCTCTCTCTCCCCCCCTCCCTCCCCCTCCAGGGAGCAGCAGTGGGTCGGGGGGTGAGCAACGGGTCCTATAAGGGCCACCAGCTTTTTATCTGCCCCGAGGCCTCCGCCCTCTTCCTCCCGGCCAATCAGATCTCCCTGCCACGCTTGTCCCGTGGCAACGGCAGCGAGCAGCCAGACCGCGACCACCACCAATACAACGGTCTCCACGACAACCACCACCAACGCCACCCCTCCGTCCGCGCTCACCCCTCTCCCCCCTTCCCTCCCGCCGGGGTGTGCGTGCTCCCCAGGACGGCGGAGTCCGCCCCCCTCCAACTCCAACCCTCGGCCCCTGGCCCGCCCCGGGGCCCCGCATCCCCTCCACCCCTCCAGGTGGGCCTGCGGGTCTGCTTCCCCCACGAGGACACTGTCCAAGGGGGGGAGGTGCGTTACTGTGGGCCCCTGCCTGGACGGGCCTCCTCGGGGACGTACGTTGGAATCCTGCTGGTTAGTAACAGAGGCGTAGAGAAGGAATGTGTAAACAGAGATTTGATACACATGTCGAGAGAGTTTATTTATACAGAACGTGTGTGTGTGTGTGTGTGTGTGTGTCCAGGACACACCAGTGGGGAACTGGGACGGCTCTTACAAAGGGGAGAGGCTTTGTCACATCCCCTCTCCTCTTTATGGCCACCTGCTTCCCCTTTCCAAGGTGACAGCAGGTACGCTACTCTCACTGCCCCCAGCTCCCCTCCTCCTGCTCACTGGTGGAACGTTCCAGGAACACGGGTAGAACCATGGTGGAACATCAATAGGAGCAGGATGCTTCGAAAGCTTTCCGCTGCTCTTTCTCACTTCTCCTTCTCCTTCTTGTTCCTCCTCGTCTTCCTTCACAGAGCCTAAATCTCGCCGCCAAGCCGTGCCCTACAGCGGTCCTACCCCCGCCCCCGCCCCCGCCCCGGGCCCCGCCCCCAACTCAAGACTGGTTCTGAAACTCACCCAATCTACCCCAGGACCAAGCCCACTCCTTTCTGCCCCCAAACCTGCCCCCTCCGCCCCTCTCACCTCCCCCCCTAAAACCGCCCTGATGCCCCCGCAGCTGCGTTCGGCCAAACTGGCGCTCAAACCCCCGCCCCCAAACAAACCCGTCAATAAACCGCTTCCCCTGCCACCAATCAAAGCCCAGGACCCGCCCTCCCCGACTGTCCCCGACCAACCGCAGCCCTCGAACGGAGCCCCTACCAACGCCCTGTGGTCGCCCGGCTACGGGAGTGTGGCGGAGGAGAACGAAGAGACGGGATTGGAGGTTGAGCTGGAGGTGGGGTCGATGGTGGAAGTGAACGACCCGCCCCTTTTCGGAGTGATCCGCTGGATTGGTCAGATCAGTGGCGTGCCAGAACCAGTGGCTGGGATCGAGCTGGTAGGTTTACTGTTGCCGTGCCAACCGTGAGTCATCCTAGCTCCACTCTGTTTGTACACATGTAAACAGATACTTTGTTTCCTTCTCTGTTACTCCCTCCTTCCCTCTCTCTCTCTCTCTCTCTCTCTCTCTCTCTCCCTCTCTCTCTCTCTCTCTCTCTGTCTCCTCCCTTCCTCCCTCAGGACCAGGAGTTGACCGCAGGGACAGATGGAAGTTACCTTGGCGAGCGCCACTTCCGTTGCCCCACCAACAAGGGGCTGTTCGTGAAGCTCCGCAACTGTCGACGGGACTCTCGTTTCCCCGCCCCGGAGACGCCCGTCAACCAAGTGGAGCGTTGCAACTCCATAGGTGTGTGTGTCTGTTTGTGTGTGTGTGTCTGTTTGTGTGTGTGTCTGTTTGTGTGTGTGTGCCTCTTGTCCCGGCCCCCGCCCTACCACAGCCCTGTTCAAATCTAACCTCACCCATCGTCCTCCATCTCTTCACCCCTCTCCCTCCCTTGTCTCCCTCCCCCCTTCCCCTCCCAGCGTTTGCAGAGTGGGGGAGTGAGCGTGTGGAGGAGCTCACCCCTCCAGAGGAGGGTGAGGAGGCCAGGCAGAGGTACCAGGGCTGGAAGCGAGGCATCCAAGGCCACCTCAACTCCTGCTACCTGGACGCCTCGCTCTTCAGGTGGGGGAGGCAGAACTCAGAGCTTATCACCCTCGCCCCCTGGTGGCAGAAAGGAGCAGTACATCCTTGTTTGGAGCTACGGTCCTCGTCCTTGTTTCAACTGGATGCATTTTTGGTTTTGTTAGAATTGACTCGGATCTAATTTTGTCTCTCTCCTCTTGTCTCTCCCTCTCTCTCCTCTTTTTATCACCCTCTCTTCTTCTCTCTCCCTTTTTCTCTTCTTTCACCCTCTCCCCACTTGTCTCTCTCCCTCCTCTTGTCTCTCCCTCTCACCCTCTCCCCTCTTGTCTCTCCCCCTCCTCTTGTCTCTCCCTCTCTCTCCTCTTGTCTCTCCCTCTCTCCCCTCAGTCTGTTCTCCTGCTGCAGTTCTTTAGACTGGGTGCTGCTGTGGCCCACTAACCCTGAGGACGGCTCCCATGCCAGCCAGGCCCAGGACCTCCTGCACTGTGAGATCGTCAACCCCCTGCGCAGGTGTGTGTGTGTGTGTGTGTGTGTGTGTGTGTAAGAGAGAGAGAGTGTGTGTGTGTGAGACAGTGAGTGAGTGAGTAAAAAAAAGGTCATTTATTCATCACACACAGAACTTGAGTATGCGTTTTGTCTACTTTACTCTCTTTCCTCTACTTGAGAAATATGTACTGTCACATTGACAGAGGCTGGTGTGTTGGGAGGTGGGTTGCCAGGTTTGATGTGATGTGTGCTGCGTGTGTTGCCAGGTTTGGTTATGTGTGTGCCAGTAAGACCATGGCCCTCAGAAGGCTTCTGGAAGCTGAGAATAGTGATACCGGCTTCACCAATCAGGAGAAGGGTAGGTGTGTGTGTGTGCGTGCGTGCGTGTGTGTGTGTAATGGAAGGTGGATGGTTACAGGCTATTTCTGTTCCATCAGACCCAGAGGAGTTTCTTAACAAGCTGTTCCAGATCCTCAGAGTGGAACCTCTGCTGAAGATCAGGTACTGCTTCTGCTCCTCTTCCTGCTCCTCCTCCTGCTCCTCTTCCTGCTCCTCCTCCTCCTGCTTCTCCTGCTCCTCCTCCTGTTTCTCCCCTCACACCTTCCTTCCTTTCTCCTTCTTTCTTCCCCTTCTTCCTCATCCCCCAAACACCCTCTCCCCCAAACACCCTCCCTCCCCTCATCTCTCCCCCCCTCTCTCCCTCCCCCCCTCTCTCCCTCTCTCTCCTCAGGTCGATGACCCAGCAGCCCCAAGAGTGCCACCTCTACCAGCTCTTCCCTCCCTCTGTGCCCCTGACCCCCTCCTCCCCGGTGCTCTCCCCTCCCCTTCTCCCCCCCCCTTCACCTCTCCCTCCCCCCCCGCCTCCTTCATGAGGGTGGCCAGTGTCCAGATCCTTCTGGAAACCTCCTTCCTGCATACTGGACTCAAGTTCACTGAGGTGATGGATGGATAGATAAATGGTTGTATGGACAGATCCTCCGCCCCCCACACACACACACACACTCTCTCTCACTCTCTCCCCCCTCTCCCTCGCCCCCTCTCGCTCCCACTCTCCCCCTCTCCCCTTGTTGGTCCCCAGGCCCCTTCCTCCTGCCACTGCTCATGCCCAGGTTCGGCAAGGACTTCAAGATGTTTGACGCCATCTTGCCCTCGCTCAGCATCGACATCACCGACCTCCTGGACGACAGTGAGACAGCTCAGCTGATTGGCTGTTTGTTTTTGTGTGCGATTCAGTCACGTGGTGAACCGCAGCCTGACAGTCTAGCTTGGTGGACATGGGATGGGCTTGTTGTCCTTGCAGAAGTTATGTTGCACATCAATCTTCATGTTCAAAGTTTCGATGCTGGCTCTCTCCTCTCCCCCACAGATCCGAACTTTTCTCATTTTCTATCCCCTATTCTCTCTTCTATCTCTGCCTCCCTCTTCCCTCTCTCTCTTTCCCCTTACTTTTTACTCTCCTCCCTCTCTTACTCCTTCCTCTCTCTCCCCTGTCTCCCTCCCTCTCTCTTCTCTTTCTCCCCTTCCTCTCTCTCTCTCCACTTCGTCCCTCCCTCTCCTCTCTCCCTCCCTCGTTCACACCCTCTCCATCCCTCCCTTCCCTCTCTCCCTCTCTCCCTCTCTCTCTTTCCCCTTTACTTTTTACTCTCCCTCCCTCTCTTACTGCCTCCTTCTCCTCCCCTTCTCCCTCCGCCTCGTCTGCTCTCTTTCTCCCCTTCCTCTCTCTTTTTCCACTCTCCCTCCCTCTCTCTCTCTCCCTATCCCTTCACCCTCTCCATCCCTCCCTCCCGTCTCTTCCCTCTCGCCCTCTCTCTCTTGTCCCCTTTACTTTTTCTCCTTCCCTCCCTCTCTTACTCCTTCCTCTCTCTCCCCTTCTCCTTCCTCTCTCTCTCTCTTTCTCCCCTTCCTCTCTCTCTCTCCACTTCTCCCTTCCTCTCTCTCTTCCCTTCCCCTCTCACCCCTCTCACCCTCCCTCCCTCTCTTCTCTTCTCCCTTTTCTCCCCTCCCTTCCCCAGCTCTCAGACAGTGCAGTATCTGCCAGGCTGTAGCAGAGTGGGAGTGCATGCAGTGCTTTGATGACCCGGACATCACTCCTGGCAAGCTCAAACAGTACTGCCACACCTGCAACACCCAGGTAGCCCTCCACCTGCCCCCACTCCACCTGCCCCCACTCCACCTGCCCCCACTCCACCTGCCCCCACTCCACCTGCCCCCACTGCATCTGCCCCCACTGCACCTGCCCCACTGCACCTGCCCCACTGCACCTGCCCCACTGCATCTGCCCCACTGCATCTGCCCCGCACTGCACCTGCCCCACTGCATCTGCCCCCCACTGCACCTGCCCCACTGCACCTGCCCCACTGCATCTGCCCCCCTCCACCTGCCCCCACTCCACCTGCCCCACTCCACCTGCCCCACTTCACCTGCCCAGGCTAGTGGTATACTGCTGCAGTTAGCATGTCACTGTTCCAACACACCTGGGTCAAATGAATGGGTTGTTCTGTTGAAATGAATGGTGGTTATCAAGCTTGATAAGAACACACTCATTTAAATCAGGTATGTTGTTGTGGATGAACTAGACTGGAC